>CAUYPK010052781.1:0-34822 GCA_963574355.1 Loris lydekkerianus | reverse complement strand
AGGCTGTGGTCCAAGGCCATTTTTGCTGGCTATAAGAGAGGTCTCCGGAACCAAAGAGAGCACACAGCTCTTCTTAAAATTGAAGGTGTTGGGTGGCACCAGCCCCATATACTGAGGATGGTGGTTTCGAAACCGGCCCTGGCCAACTAAAACAGCAATGAGAATTGCAACAAAAAATAGCTGGGCATTGTGGTGGCACCTGTAGCCCCAGCTACTTGGGAGACTGAGGCAAGAGAACCACTTAAGCCCAGGAGTTGGAGGTTGCTGTGAGCTGTGACGCCATAGCACTCTACCGAGGGTGACAAAGTCAGACTCTGTCTCAAAAAAAAAAAAAAAAAATTGAAGGTGTTTATGCCCGAGATGAAACTGAATTCTATTGGGGCAAGAGATGTTCTTATGTATACAAAGCAAAAAACAACACAATGACTCCTGGCAGCAAACAAAACCAAACCAGAGTAATCTGGGGAAAGATAACTCGGGCCCATGGAAACAGTGGCATGGGTCATGCCAAATTCCAAATCAACCTTCTTGCTAAGGTCATTGGAGGCAGAATCCGTGTAATCCTGTACCCCTCAAGGATTTAAACGGATACAAAGTAGATAAAAGTGGATTTGTGCTATGGTAAAATAAATAGTAAATAAACAAATAAAATTACTGTGTTTCTGAGAAAACAGTCTGAAAACTGTATTGCCTTAAAGTAATTTGAAAGTAGTTGAGGAAATTTGGATGGAGATAGTAAAATAAATATTAAATGCAGCCTTTAAAGCAATAAATGGGAAACCTGGAGAAAATTCCTTGGAGAAATACACAGTAAAATCATGAAGTCTTAGAAATTTAAAAATCTTCCCATTGTATGTATAAGAAAAATGAGGCCAGCAGTATTAAGAGAAGCTGGACATAGCCATAATGATATTATAAAGACAAGATATATACACTTCAGAGCTTCTCATAGATTTTTTTCAGTGCAATTTCCAAGACGTATTAATTAGCACTTTCTTAAACATGCTACCATCTATCATGGGGTGATTATTTTGAAAGCCCATGGGCAGGATTGACTTCCTGTCAATGAATGATATTTTTATGAGCTATAAAAGGTGGTCTCTATGATGTCAAAGTATAGTAATGAGATATGGCGTGTTCGTACAGTGTGCTGGTGTCCCTCTGAGGGCTAATGCCCTGCAAACGTCACCAACTGAAGTCACCAATTGAAGGCATCGCCATCCAGGGGAATGGGGAACTAGGGTGTCCTCTGCAGGTTTTATACAAGAAGTGCTGGTGTTTCCACTCAGGCATTAGTGACAAAGTCGAATGAGGATGTCAGCGTTTTTGGTTCCCTCTCTCTAGTTCAGAGAAGCGTGTCAGGAAACTAAAACCTGACCATATGCCACTGAGCTATGGGCTAAAACTGGAACTGTGCTGCTTTGCTACTGTTACTAGGGTCAGAAAGATCCTAATAAGGACAGTGGCCCTGTGCTTGACCTCTTTTTCAATGTTTTAGCTGTTTGGAAGGCCAAGAAAAAGTTATACGGAGCACTTTCTTTTGATCTGATCTTGTACACTGGAGACTGTTAGACAGCTTTACAACCAACTAAATCTTTTCACTGTTCATTCAGATGTTATGTGGGAAAATGTTGCGAAGATTACACTGAAATAAAAGTCTTCCTCATGAATGGGTGCTATTTTTCTGTGCTCACTGCTTATATCTTGGCCTGCTAGATTTTATAATAACAGATTTATCCCTTCGGCTTTACATCAAGTGATTTTGACCAATGTAGCTATACACACATTTAAATTTTAGAGTGGCTTGAGAAACCACAATTTAATCAATTTGATACAAAGTGAGTGAAATTATTATGTGGCTACAAATAAAGCTTAACCAAAGGAGAGCGAGCTAAGCCATTTCTCTGTTCCTAACATGCCGGTATTGTTTTCTAAGTGTTGACAAAAAGAAAATTATGACCAAGTACAGTTGTATACTTCAGTTGCTGGGTACCCTGTTCGTAACAGCCCTGACATAAAAACGATAGTAAGTGGTGAAACTAAAACCACCTATAGATCATGTGTTAACTGAAATAATTCACTTTCCAGAGAGTAAATGGCAGAGCTGGGATGCAAGTCCTGGTCTACTTTTAACTTCATAATTTAATCTCCAAAGTTGAAATGTGTGCTTATCCTCCTGAGGTTTTGTCAAATTAACCATGATACATTAAAACCCTCACTCCATGACTTTGTTTTGTGTTTTCCTCCTAAACCTAAAACTTTTTATGCCTGGCAAACTTCCTCTTTCTACTTCATATGACTCTTTCATAACTAAATTCCTTCAAACTGTATTTAACATACCGGTAACCACAATGTTTTACACGTAACCACAACTGTGAGATCACTGTAGAATAATACATCTAATAAAACAGTTCTATAGTATACCCAGAAATCGTTGTTTTTTTGGTTTGTTGCTTTTATCTTGATTTGATTACTGGCTGGGAGAATGACAAGAGTCATTTCCTCTGGGCGGCGCCTATGGCTCAAAGGAGTAAGGCTCCGGCCCCATATGCCGGAGGTGGCAGGTTCAAACCTAGCCCCGGCCAAAAACCACAAAAAAAAAAAAAAAAAAAAAAGAGTCACTTCCTCAAGGTCACACTGAGCCAGAAATAGAATTCTGGTTTAAAGTCTGGCTTTATACCATGCTTCCTCTGCAATGGTAAAGCTACTCTGAGAAAGTGAGTCACTAAAAAAAAAAAAAAAAAAAAAATCAGAAAATGGCAACAAAAAGTTTAGGATACTCAAAATACGTTTCATACCGATTTCTCTTTTCCCTCTCTTTCATCTCTATACTGCCCACATCCCGTCTGTACTCTATTGTGATTAGGGACAAAACAGCAGCTGCTCTTGCCGATAAGGAAAAAACCTTATTCCCATTTAAAGAAGGAAGCGCATGTTTACATACAGTGCTGTTTTCCCCCACTTCTAGATTGTTATGTTTGTTTTATGCGTGAATCTGGTACATCACCGTGTGCAATAATTGTGTAAATAGATATGCGCAAAATAAGAAGTCTACATTGTATAATTTCCAAAATCTTGTGCAACTCTTTTATTATTTCATAAATTATTTTTTTTTGAAGAGTTAACAGGAAAACTGATGCTTTATGAATTTGGCTGCTTAGATATTTATAGAGAAAAGGCTAGTGGGAAAAATCATTCTGTTGAATAGTGAATGTATTTAACTATTCAGACAATTTACTAAAGCTATGGGGAAAGTGGCATATCCCAAAGCAAATATAATTATAATTTGGGGAGATACTGAAGGAAAGAATTTCTTCCTACCAAGAATATGGGCACCACAGTTATGCTGTTGGTATTATGTCCAGGAAGTCAGACGTTGGGACGGGCAGTATCAGGCAGCAGCTAGGAATACATCATATATGGAATACTGTGTATCATGATCATGCCACGTCTTCCCTACCCACAGGCTCATCCCTAAGTATGCCACTCCGCCAGTCCTGGTAAAGTACGAGGAGGGCAGGAAAGAAAAATAAATAGAAGAATCCAGGACAGAGATGGATAGAAAAGGAGGAAGCATCAGTCACACTTAGCAACCCCTGGGGTGTAGCAGAGTAAAACCAAAATTAAGGGAAACTACAGTTGCTCCAACATTTTTATAATCATACTGAAGACAGAATACTGAAGTTATTTCGATGACTTAACAGTGTATTGGTACCTGCCAGTCTCAGCTACTGAAACTACTTAGCTACTGAGCCCAGTTCAAACTCAGCCTGAGCAACATAGCAAGACCCTGTCTTTAATAAAAAGAAAGAAAAAGTATAAGCAAAATCGATAAACCAAAAATACAATAAAAAACTAAAAATAGGAGGACGGCACCCGTTGCTCAGTGGGTAGGGCGCAGGCCCCATATACTGAGGGTGGCGGGTTCAAATCTAGCCCCAGCCAAACTGTAACAACAACAACAACTAAAAATAAACAGCCGGCCCTTGTGGCAGGCACCTGTAGTCCCAGCTACTCGGAAGGCAGAGGCAAGAAAATTGCCTAAGCCCAGGAGTTGGAAGTTGCTGTGAGCTGTGTGACAGCATGCCACTCTATCGAGGGCGATAAGACTCTGTCTCTACACACACACACACACACACACAAAAAAAAAAAACTAAAAATAGGAAATAAAAGTCAAAGACTTAATCTTAGCTAGACTGTCTGGATGTTAAGGCTCAAAGATGGATATCAACTCTATTGAATCACTACTATAATAGAGCAGCAGTAATTTGATTTTTTTCTTCTAAATAGAACTCCCAAACGGATACGAAGAAATTTACTAACCCCAGCATTTAACAAATTTAGAAAGCCATGTACTATCCCATATGAGCAAACCTACATGCTTTGGGGTTTGGGGCAAATGAGTGAAAGCAGAGGCAAATTCTGCCGCCACCTGTTTTGTCTTGTCCTACCAATCCAGAAACAGCTGCACACAAAGCTTCCAAGTGGTAAAAAGCCTTGGAATTCTTTCATCCCATTACTCACCCTCTCGGTTTGCCACAATCATTTCTACAATGCATGCAGATTCTGTCTTTCATTGTTCACAACTCTTAAACAGCATTCAGTCGCTATTTTAAGGACAAATGTTGTAGAAGGAGATTAAAAAGTCATTTAAACACAGCGTCTGTGGCTCAGTGAGTAGGGCACCGCCACCCCCCACCCACCCCCACCTCCGGTATATCAAGAGTGGCGGATTCAAACCCAGCCCCAGCCAAACTGCAACAACAATAAAATAGCCGGGTGTTGTGGTAGGCGCCTGTAGTCCCACCTACTCGGGAGGCTCAGACAAGAGAATCGCCTACGCCCAGGAGTTGGAGGTTGCTGTGAGCTGTGACACCACAGCACTCTACCCAAGGTGACAAAGTAAGACTGTCTCTTAAAAAAAAAAAGTCATTTAAATATAGTCAAAAGTGTATAAGGCAACCTTTATTAAAAAATAAATATATCACTGTTAATATCAAATAAAATGGCTCGGTGTTTGTAGCACAGTGGTTAACGGCACCAGCCACATGAACTGAGGCTGGTGGGTTTCACCCCAGCCCAGGCCAGTTAAACAACAATGACAACTGCAACCAAAAAATAGCCAGGCGTTGTGGCAAGCGCTTGTAGTCCCAGGTACTTGGGAAGCTGAGGCAAGAGAATCTCTTAAGCCCAAGAGTTTGGGCAAAATAGTGTAAAACTGTATCAAAAAAAAAAAAAAAAAAAAAAAAAAAAGACTATCAAATAAAATGTGTAAATATACTCACACTTATCTATCATACACAAATCTTGACACAAATAAAGGTGGATAGTATTCTGTTGAGGAATTTTTTAATATAGTTCATGAGGGGCTGAGCACAGTGGCTCTCTGGGAGGTGGATTGCTTGAACTCATGAGTTCAAGCACAGCCTGACCAAAAAGCGAGACCCCGTCTCTACTAAAAAAAAAAAAAAAAAAAAAAAAAAAAAATAGAAAAACTAAGGAAAGAGGATGTCTTCAGCCCAAAAATTGGAGGTTGCTGTGAGCTATGACGCCATGGTTCTCTACCCAGGATGACAGCTTGAGACTCTGTCTCAGAAAATCGAGAAATCAAGAAATTTAATTCTATTTAAAAAATGATTTCTCTACCTGTAAAATACTACACATACCATTTAAAATTTTTACGAACAGCTAACGAGACTTTTATATGTAAAAGTTTCCTTTTAACCTTTCAGATCTTCAACTCTTTCTTTTTTTCAAGTAGTAAACTTTTCACCAACTCATAACTTTAAGACAAGAGTGTCTCTTTGGTACTGTTAAAAAAAAAAAAAAACAAAACTAATAGATTACACAGGATTAATCATAGCCACTAATTTTACCACTACCTCCACTAAGAGGGGTGGAGTCTATTTCTCCACTCCCTTGGATCTATACTGGGCCTCTGACTGCTTTCTCGAATAGAAAAGATCAGAAATACCACTGTGCTAATTCTCAGATGAATCTTTAAGAGGCCTGTCAACTCCTCCTTCCCACTTTTTGGGTCTAGCTGCCACAATGTCAGAAGTTTCAAAGCAGCCATATGCATCAGAAAGATCTGCATGGCAGAAAATTAAGGCCCCAGTGCACAACCCCAGTGAAAATCCCAGCTGATAACTGGAACCAACTGTTCAGACTTGTAACTGTGGTATTTGGGGAATCTCTACCCCTAATTCAGCTGCCAGCATACAAATCAGAAATGAGCTATCCCTACCAGCCTCTGGCAAAACTGCAAAACTGTAAGAAAATAATTGGCTTTTTTCTTCTTTTTTTTTTTTTTAGACAGAGCCTCAAGCTATTGCCCTGGGTAGAGTGCCATGGTATTACAGTTCATAGCAACCTCCAACTCCTGGGCTCATATGATTCTCCTGCTTCCACCTCCCAAGTAGCTGGGACTATAGGTGCCTGCCACAATGCCTGGCTATTTTTTTTTTTTTTTTTTTCTTTTTTGGGGGGGGTGTGTTGTAGCTGTCATTGTTGTTTGGCGGGCCTGGGCTGGATTCAAACCCGCCAGCTCAGGTATATGTGGCTAGTGCCTTAGCTCCTTGTACCACAGGTGCCAAGCCAGAAAATAATTGTTTTAAGCCATTAAATGCTGGGATGACGTGTTACGCAATAATAGATAACCAAAACACAATTGGTGCCAGAACTTGGGCTTTAACAAAAACTCATCTCAAAATATTTACTGGCTTTAGGTACAGATGATAGAATCTGGAGGACTGTTTGCAAAGATTTGAAAAACAGTTTAGAAATATTAGTGATGGAAGAAATGGAAACCTGACAAAACTTAGCAGACCCCTCTCATACAGTAATGTGGAAGAAAGGAAGGATATGCAATGAACTCATCTGATTAGGGGGAAGGCCAGGAAGAATGTTGAAAGTTCCAAACGGTTTCTTTTAGCTGCCTACAATAAAATACAGGAGTAGTGAGGAGAACTAAAAAAGGAACTATTTGGTTCCTTTTTAAGCGGAATTTAGAGGAAATATTAAAAAAAAGATTTGATGGGTTCAAAATGAAAACCCTCCCTCATTTCAGCATCTAAGCCAGCGGTTCTCAACCTGTGGGTCCCGACCCCCAGGAACTGTTTTAAAGGGTCGCGGCATTAGGAAATTTGAGAACCACTGATCGAAGCTAAAGCCCCTTCAAAGTAAGAAATGGCCTCAGTGCAAATATCTGGTCAAGGATTGCCAGTAAAATGCAGCCTCCATCAAGGATGTGGTGGTGAGACCTTTTATGAAGACCTCATGAAGATTTTAGGTGGTTGCTCCCAGGCTTTCAGTTCCTGCAATTCCGTAATTCCCTGTGCATCAGATTCACCTGGGGAGTTTATCAAACCCCAGATCACTAGGCCAGATCTTCATTTAACAAGCCTGGGATGGGATCTGACCACCACAATAAGTTCCCAAGCGGTCCTACTACTGCTGGGGCAGATGCCTCGCTTTTTGTATCACAAAGCTAAATCAAAGGGCTCTTTGAAGAATTTTAAGGGTGTGTCCTGAGTGTTGGTTGTATGCGATTGTCTTAAAAGTTGTACTGTTTGGTTTCATTTCCATGGAAAACCCACAAAGTTTTTCACAGAAATGTATCTGTCAAAGCACCATCAGCCTGGACTAATAGGACAGGGACAGTTCAAAACAAAAAATATTAGGGCCCTTATGCAGGCAAGAGATTAAAAACATGGGCCATTCCTTGTAGAATAGTAAGAAAATTCAGAAAATTTAGAAAAAAGCCAAGAGGGTGGAGAGGAGGCAAGCAACGAACTGGTTTCTAAACAAGAACCCACATCCATCCAAATGTCAGGGCTGCTATAGACCAGTGACGGCCATGTGCCTCCTGTTTCTACCTCCTGCCTTGTTTAAACAACAGCTTTATTGAGGTATAATTCATAGACTATATAACATACCCATTTAGTGTTCACAATTCAAAAGTTTTCACTTCATTCACAGATACCTAGAACCAGTCAATTTTAGACATTTCATCATATCAAAAAGAAACCTATCAGCCAGGCACAGTAAGTCATTGAAATTTTTCATTTTTAGACTGTGATATTAGCACATTCATGCATTACTGAGTGGATCGGCTGCTTAATTTGAATGAAACAAATGTTGGATATTTCCAAGAAAAATTAAAACCTATCACTTGGTATTTCACCCAGTGAGCTGTGATGATACCACTGCTCTCTAACCCGGGCAACAGAGCCAGACCTTGTCTTAACAACACTTCCCTTTAGTTATCACTCCCAAGCCCTCCCAGACCTAATCCACTTTCTGCCTCTATAGATTTGACCAAGACATTTCCTATAAATGGAATCGTATACCATGTGGTCTTCTGTGACGGGCTTTTTCACATAGCTCATTTTCAAGGTTCATCTGTGTTGCACTAGGTACCAGTACTTCATTCCTTTATAAAGCGGAAAAAAATCCCATTGTATGTACATATTACTTTTTATTTATCTGTTCTTCAGTCGACAGATGATTTGGGTTGTTTTCACCTTTGGCTATGATACTGCTGCTATAAACATTCCTGCAGGACTTTTTGTATAGACATGCTGTCATTCCTTGTGTATATGCCTAGGTATAAAATTGCTGGGTCATAGGTAACAAGCTGCACCTGGACCTGATTGAGATGATGAGGTCTTCCCAGATCTGTCATGGCAACCAACAGGTATTTAAACAACAACTCCAACCAGAACATGTAAACTCTGCTCTCCCTCACATTGATGCAGTTGGTGTCCTGCTTCCTCCTACGGAGCTGAGGGGTCCTCACATGTCTGATCTCAGCACCCCCATCTTTCAGTCCACCCTAGAGAGGACCAACTTAGAATACAGGGAACTTAGTATGTTTTCTGCTTCTCTAGAAGAGGGATAATAATAACTTCCTCATGAGACAGTAGGAACTAGTCTCCTAATGTTCACAGAATTATCTTAGGAAAGTTCCAGACACATAGTAAAATCTTAATATATTACACTATTAACATAATACATTTTGCAAATTTGCTCAATGACAAGTGTATCTGCTTAAAAACAATAACTTTCAAGGAAAAAATTTTTTAAAATAAAAGGGTATCAAACCACAATTCTATTAATAGAAGACTGATCTAAACAAATCATAATAAACTATGTTGTCTTTAAGAAAAGATAGTGAAGGCAACTTGCTGCTTAAGTTTCGTCTCAGGGGCCTTCTGAGAACCATGGCGAGTGACTCTTATCTATGTTATTACTACTTGGGTTACAAGGGCAAGTTCAGGCATGAATTTCCGGAGTAAAATCTCCAATCTGATAGGAAATTGTGATATGCCAACAACAGCAATTACAAGAATGATGCCACAATCAGAAAAGAGGCTCATGTACATAAAAGTGTGATGGAGGAAGTGAAAAGAATAATTGATGACCATGAAATTACCAAAGAGGATGATGCTTTGTGGTCTCCTCCTGACTGAGTGGGCTGGCAGGAGCTTAAAATCGTCATTGGAGATGAACACATTTATTTTGCAATATTAAAAGTTGGTTCCCTTATAAATGTCAATCAATCACAGGATCCAGAAGGTTTACAAGGATTTTATTATCTTTTCTAGGACCTAAAGTGTTTGGTCTTCAGTCTTTCTGGATTATACTTCCAGATTAAACCAATCTAAGTTGAATATTTGTGTGGACATGAGGGGTGTCAGAGTAGTTATTATGAATTACCATTATCAAGAAATTTTTGTGTGAATCAGGGCAGTATTTTTATAAGTTATGTCTTTAATAAATAGAAAATAAAACAAAAGACAGTAAAAATAAAGGAAGAGAATTCTGCATGATACAGAAAATTTCAAACATATAAACGAGAAGGAGAAAAAGAGAGAACTCAGCCATACCTGGCACGAGGACCTTACCCAGAGTCATAGCTCAGGTAGCACAGTGAGGAGGTGATGAGCTGGATACAGCCTATGGTATGGAGCAGTGAAAATCTGATAAATTAGGCAAGTGATTGCAACCAGGTGGGATCAGCTGGCTGCCCACAGAGGCCCAGGACAGGAGAAAGCCTTTCTGGAGTTTTCTGTTGTTATGGAAAGCGTAGAAGAGTGAGCTGATGTGAACAGCATACAGCCACCAGATCTGAATGCCAGTTGGAGTGGACTTGCCATAGGTTTGGTGGCTGGCAAGGCAGACATACTGAGAAGGTCCCCGTGGCCAAGGGGCTGCCACTGTGGAAAGGTCCTGAAGAAGTCTTAGCTGGCACCTAAAGTATGGCCATCTTATTTCTACCTGCAGGGATCAGAACTCCATTCTGGGGAGTTGGGACTCCCCAATCCCCAAGGAGGCTGCAGGGACTCCCATACCCCACTGGAACTAGAATCAGTGGGGTATTGTGAGACCTGCTCCTGAAGGATTCTTGTAAGCTTCGAGATCCCAACCTGGCAGGGTCAGAATGTTGAGGAAACAATCAGGTGATCACCAAAGGCAACTAAGTTTAGAGTTAGGACCATAGAGGTTGCTGGCTGTGCTATCTCATAAAAAACCACAGCACCACCTGGTGTCCCAGAGACACATTGCAACATACTGTCATCAAGAACAAGGACTTCCATTCAAAACAAAGGAGGCAGTGAAAATCTGATGTAAGAAGTAAAAAGGAGGACAAGGAGGTGATCAAAAAGAAAGAACACATGAGGAGGAACCAACAGAAAAATTTGGGCAACATGAAAAACCAAAACAGAGGAACTCCCCCAAAAGACCATGAGGCAGCTATAACAGAAGTCTCCACCTTTTTATTAATTAATAAAAAATTAATGGACTTGACAGAAAGGAAATTTAAAATATGAATAATAAAGACAAAGGAATGGACGAGAAAATGGAAAGACAGAATCAAAAGTCAGATGAGAGATATGTAGAATATAGAAAGGATATGGCAGAGCTTAAGGAAATGAAGGAACCAATCAGGGAACACAAAGATGCAATAGAAAGTATCAAAAATAGGTTAGACCATGGAGAAGAAAGAACCTCAGAGCTAGAGGATAAAGTTTTTTACTTAACCCAGGTAGTTAAAGAGGAAAAAAGGAAGAGAGAGAAAGTAGAATAGTCACTGAGAGAACTACAAGACTCCAAGAAGTGTTCAAATATATGAAAATTGGGATTCCTGATGAGAAAGAAGACTGTCCCAAAAGAATGGAAGCCCTACTGGAGACCATCATAAAGGAAAACGTCCCAAGTTTTACTAAAGACCCCGACACACTCCTTTCAGATGGCTATCAAACCCCAAGTCAGCTCAACTCAAACAGAGCCTCTCCAAGACATATTACAATGAACCTGTTCAAAGTCAACATGAAAGAAAAAATTCTGCAAGCAGCCAGGAGTCAGCAAGTGACCTACAGGGACAGAGCTATTAGGATGACAGCAGACTTTTCAACCAAAACCTTCCAAGACAGAAGAGCATGGTCATCCACCTTCAACATTCTTAAACAAAACAATTTTCAGCCCAGAATTCTATGCCCTGCTAAACTAAGCTTCAAAATTGATGTAGAAATCAAATCTTAAGCACAAATCTTAACCACAAGGCCAGCTCTATAGGAAATACTTAGACCTACTCTCATCACTGACCACCACAATGGACCACCAGCAAAGTAAATAGCCAGAAGTAAAAGGTCAAAATGTAGCTTCCAGAATAGCCCAAAGGATAAAACTATACAATGGACTTTCACAAAATAAGATGAATAGAATTACACCACACTTATCAATTCTTTCAATAAATGTCAATGGACTGAACTCACTACTGAAGAGGCACAGGCCTGCTGACTGGATAAAAAAGCACAAGCCATCCTTATCATGTTTCCAGGAGACACACCTAGCCTTGAAGTACAAATCAAGACTCATGGTTAAGGGATGGAAAACAGTATTTCAAGCAAATGGATATCAGAAGAAAGGATGGTTTGCTATCTTTTATTTTCACATACAAGTATTTCTAAAGCAACTAAAGTTAAGAAAGACAAAGACAGACACTTTATATGGGTCAAAGAAACAATATAACAAGTTAACATTTGAATTTTAAATATTATGCTCCCAATTTAAATGCTCCCAGATTTATGAAACAGACCTTGATGGGTCTGAGCAATATGATATCACATAACACCATAATAGTTGGGGACTTTAACACTCCTGACAGAATTGGACAGATCCTTTAAATAGAAACTAAACAAAGATACAAAGGACTTAAACGTGACCCTGGAACAAATGGGATTAATAGACATCTACAGAACACACCACCCCAAAGCTAAGGAACAAACATTTTTCTTGTCAGCCCATGGTACATACTCCAAAATCAACCACATCCTAGGATACAAATCAAACCTCAGCAAAATTAAAATAATAGAAATTACACCTTGTATCCTCTCAGACCACAAGGCAATAAAGGTAGACCTCAACTCCAACAAAAACGTTCATCCCCACACAAAAGACTTGGAAATTAAACAACCTTATGCTGAATGATAGATGGGTTCAGGAAGAGATAAAAGAGGAAATTCTTAAATTCCTCAAATATAACAATGAAAACACAAATTACTAAAACCTGTAGGATACAGCAAAAGCAGTTTTAAGAGGGAATTTTATCACATGAGATGCCTACATTCAAAAAAACAGAAAGAGAGTGCATTAACAAACTCATGAACCAGCTTATGGAATTGGAAAAAGAAGAACAATCTAAGCCCAAACCCAGCAGAAGAAAATAACCAAAATTAAATTAAATCAGAGATGAATGGAATTGAAAACAAAAGAATCATTCAGAAAATTAATGAAACAAAAAGTTAGTTTTTCAAATAAATAAAACCGATAAACCTTTGGCCAGACTAACTAGAAACAGAAAAGTAAAATCTCTGATAACCTCAATCAGAAATGATAAAGGGGAAATAAAAGATGCCACAGAGATACAAGAGATCATCTCTGAGTACTACAAGAAATTCTTATCCCCAGAAATTTGACAATATGAAGGAAATGGATCAATACCTGGAATCACACCCTCTCCCTAGACTTAATCAAAAAGAAATAGATCTCTTGAACAGACTGATTTCAAGAACTAAAATTGAAGAAACAATAAAAAATCTCCCAATGAAAATAAGCCCTGGTCCAGATGGCTTTCCACCAGAATTCTATCAAATCTTCAAAGAAGAGCTTATACCCATACTGCAGAAATTATTCCAAAAAATTGAAGAGGAAGGAATCTTCTCCAATATATTCTATGAAGCAAACATTATTCTGATACCAAAACCAGGAAAAGACCCAACTAAAAAAGAGAATTTCAGACCAACTTCACTAATGAATATAGATGCAAAAATTCTCAATAAAATCCTAGCCAATGGGGCAGCACCTGTGGCTCAAGGAGTAGGGCGCCAGTCCCATATACCAGGGGTGGCAGGTTCAAGCTCAGATCTGGCCAAAACTGCAACAACAACAAAAAAAAAAAAAAATTCCTAGCCAATGATCAGTTGATTTCATCCCCAGGATGCAAGGCTGGATAACATATGCAAGTCCACAAACACAATTCACCATATCAACAGAAGTAAAAACAAAGACCATACGATCCTCTCAATAGATGCAGAAAAACATTCAATAAAATCCAGCATCCTTTTCTAATTAGAACACTGAAGAGTATAGGCATAGGTGCCACATTTCTTAAACTGATTGAAGCTATCTATGACAAACCCACAGCTAATATTTTACTGTATGGAGTAAAACTGAAAGCTTTTCCACTTAGAACTGGAACCAGACAAGGTTGTCCTCTATCACCTTTACTGTTCAACATAGTGCTGGAAGTTCTAGCCAATATAATCAGGTAAGAGAAGGAAATAAAGGGCATCCAAATGGGAGCAGAGGAAGTCAAACTCTCCCTCTTTGCTGACCGATATGATCTTATACTTAGAGAACCCCAAAGATTCAACCACAAGGCTCTTAGAAGTCATCAAAAAATACAGTAACGTCTCAGGATATAAAATCAATGTCCATAAGTCAGTAGCCTTTGTATATGCCAATAACAGCCAAAATGAGAGGCTAATTAAGGACACAACTCCCTTCACCATACTTCAAAGAAAATTAAATACCTAGGAATATACCTAACAAAAGAGGTGAAGGACCTCTATATTCCAGCATTATAAGGACATTTGCACTAGACTATTGCAGCTCAATTTAGAATTGCAAAACTTTGGAAATAACCTAAGTGCCTACCAATCCAGGAATAGATTGACAAGCCACGGTATATGTATCCCATGGAATACTATACAGTCACTAAAAGGGATGGTGACTTTACATCTTTTATATTAATTTGGATGGAGTTGAAACACATTCTTCTTAGTAAAGCATCACAAGAATGGAGAAGCAAGAATCCAATGTACTCAATTCTGATATAAGGGCGATTGATGACCTAGTACATGGCAGGGGTAGGGGAAGGGGGTAGAGAGAGAGGGAAGGAGGGAGGGGAGTGGGGAGTCATGGTGTGTGACCCACCTCTTGAAGGCAGGGCACAATTATAAGAGGAATTTTACCTAACAAATGCAATCCGTGTAACCTGCTTCTCTGTACCCTCAATGAATCCTCATCAATTAAAAAAAAAATTAAAAAATAAAAACTATGGGCATAGAGCTAGAAAAAAATGAGATGCTATAAAGTGGGTGAGATTTTCACTTTCTAAATAATATATCACTATAATTTTTTTAACAGTGAACACATAAGACATTCAGAATCAGAAAAATATAATGTAAAGACACAGATCCTTCTTAAAACATAGCAGGCTTTACCTGAAACTGTTCAGTTTTCAATGCTAATTTATTCTCTAGCATTCAAGAAGCTCTCATCTGTTTTTAGAACAGTGTCAGAAACTGCTACACGAGCTGTTTCCTGTATGGAGCAGCTAATTTTAATTAATGAACATTCTGCTATTAAGACAGCACCAGGAAAGAAAAACACCACCTCTTTTGCAAGTTAAAGGCTCGCTCAATAGAATGAAAAGTCTATGTAATAAGAATGTACTCTACTTTAAAAGGGATAATGGTTATTTTGTATTAAGCAGTATCTTTCCACTATGATACATGCATTAAGAGAAATTGATCTCAGCTAAAAATTCCTCAAGGAAGAGATCTAAAATCTATTTACTTAATTTCTCTGAAAAATAACACAGTATTTTTCATGGAGGAGACAAAAAATGAGAAAAATCAAAGGTAAGAGGAAACAGAGAAACAGAACAAGATTTTAAATCGAATATCTCTTAAGCTCCTGTGTCCTAGACACTGATGAGAAGACTAAAACTCTGTTGCTCTGTCTGGAAGAGCAGCAATATAACTGCACACTCCACTTCATTAGAGTCCCCCAAGGTTTATATGAAATCATATGGTTCAACAGTAGCCACTATATTAACTTCCAATTCTTCAACCGTGGGGTTATTATTACCACAGTGAGAGGAGGTTGTAATGCTCCAACGGGTGGGTCCTGAAGTTAGGGTTCCTCAGGCCCCATAAGCCACTCTCCCCTACAGCAAAGACAGAATCTTCCTATAGACTTAAGAGGAGGTTCTAAGACAGCCTCCACTGCATAGTTATACAGTAACATACATTCCAAGCACCAAATGACAAATGGCTTTATTGTCCTCTCGCCAAACAGTAATCCTCACAACAGGTGACAGTCCACCCTCTACGTAGACCCTCTTCACTCACCAGCCCCCTAAATCCCTTGCATTTGTAACTGGTCACAATATTTAACGTGTTGTGTTATCAACCAGTTTATTTGATTCAAATAGGTCTGAAGATTTCTACCTAACAAAATATATTTACCGCATATACTCAAGTATAAGCCGACCCCCTTAATTTTACCCTGAAAACTGGGAAAACTTAGTGACTCAAGTATAAGCCGAGGTGGAAAATGCAGCAGCCACTGGTAAATTTCAAAAATAAAAATATATACCGAAAACAATTACAATAATTGAGGAATCAGTAGGTTAAATGCTTTTTAATATTTATTGCTAAAGAAAAACTGTAAACTAGCAACAAGAACTTTAAAACTTTAAATAAAGTGCAGAAAACCGTAGCTTAACAGGTAATCAAGCTAAATCACAATCACCGAATCAAATAACCTGTATGACCCAAGTATATACCGTAGCTAAATTTGAGAGAAGTTCTGGGAGTGCAATGGTAAGAGATGATATCATCTAAGGCCTTGCTGAAGCACCGGCCACAGGGCTATGACTGTCAAAATTGTCATTTATCAACTGGGAGGCATTTTGGATGAGATTAACATTTAAGTCAGGGAACTTTGAGTCAAGAAGATTGCCCCCATGGCGTAGATAAGTCTTAACTAATCCGTTGAAGAGCTGAATTAAAAAGACCAGCCTCTCAAACTAGAAGAAATTCTCCAGCAGATGGCCTTTGGACTTCACTACTGGCTTTGCTGGGTCTTAAACCCAACAGCCCCCACTGCAGTCCTGGACTTGCCAGCCACCACCACCCTGGGAGCTGATTCCTTATAATCGATCTTTCAGTGTACGTGTGTGTATGCATACACAACATAAACAAGCACACTTGGATAGAGTGTGGGTTCAATTCCAGACCAACACAATAAAGCAAATTTTGCACTAGAGCAAACCACACCAATTTTTTGGTTTCCCAATGCACGAAAATGTTTATACTATACTGTCGCCTAGAAAGTGTGCAATAGTGTTATGTCTTTTAAAACGATGTATATCCTTCATTAAAACATACTTTACTGCTAAAATAATGCTAATGACCACAGAAGCCTCCAGTGAGTCCTAGTCCTTTTGCTGGTGGAGGTTCCTGTCTCGGTGTTGGTGACTGCTCACTGATCAGGGTGCGGTGGTTGATGAAGGTGGGGTGGCTATGGTGATTTTTTTTTTTTCTTTTTTTTTGGAGACAGTCTTACTTTATCGCCCTGGGCAGAGTGCCAGGGCATCACAGCTCACTGCAACCTCAGACTCCTGGGCTCAAGTGATCCTCTTGCCTCAGCCTCCTGAGTAGCTGAGACTACAGGAGCCAGCCAAAAGGCCCAGTTTAGAGACAGGGGACTCTTGCTCGGGCTAGTCTCAAACTGCTGAGCTCAAGTGATCAACCCGCTTCACCCTCCCAGAGACCTGGGATCACAGGCGTGAGCCACATACATATATACACAAACACAGATACGCAGACACATCCTATTAGTTCTGTTTCTGTGGAGAATTCTGACTGACACAGAGGATCTCCCCTTGGCTATCAGAAGTTTAACATCCACACTGCAAGAGTAACTAAGTCAGGGACAAACAGCCACGCCAGATTAGGGCGTGCCTCACTTTTCTTTCTGTCACAGTGCACCATTCTCTTTGGAGAAACATGGTTGTTTGTGAAATGGACAACTAGGAACATTTTATTTATTTATTTATTTATTTATTTATTTAGGCAGAGAGAGTGTTGCTCTGTCACCCCTGCTAGAATGCAGTGGCATCATCTCAGCTCACTGTAACCTCAAACTCCGGGGCGCACGTTAGCCTCAGCCTTCTGAGTAGCTGGGACTACAGGTATGCACCATCATACCTGGCCTTTTTTTTTTTTTTTTTTTTTGCTAGAGACAGGGTCTTGCTCAAGCTGATTTTTCCCTACCCAGCCATTCTCCACCCTCCCAGAGTGTGAGGGTTACGGGCCTGAGTCAACACGCCCGGCCTATTACCCTTTACTTACTAGATTCCAGATAAGAGAAATGGGGCCAGGTGTAGTGGTTCATACCTGTAATCCTAGTACTCTGTGAGAATGAGGATGGCTTGAGGTCAGGAATTTAAAACCAGCCTGAGCAGAAGTAACACCCAGGCTTTACAGAAAAGAGAAAAAACGAGCAGAGCGTGGTGACACAGACCTGCACTCCCAGCTACTGGGGAGGCTGAGGCAGGAGGATCACCTAAGCCTAGGACTTGGAGATTGCAGTGAGCTCTGAAGATGTCCCTGCACTCTCGCCTGGGTGATAGAGGAAGAGCCTGTCTCCAAAAAATAAAAAAGGAGAAGAGAAAGGCAGTGCGTCCCCTCCTCTTAAAGTTTAAAAACACAAATACTAAAATCACACAATTAGGCAGATCAGCCTCGGCAACCATGTGCTGAGGTCACTATGGAAGCAAGGAAAAAGCAGACCAGAAGCAGGATCCAACATGACTTCTGAGTCAGCACCTCAGCGGTTACCCTCTATTACGAAAGTCCCCCAAATGCCGCAGTGTTACCACATAGCTGGGGAACTTCTCCATCCTACCACTACCTAAGCCAACATTTGTGGAGCATGCGGCCCACTGGAAATTTGCCAGCGGTGGCTCTGCTTCCTTCCACCTTCCTCACCGTGCCAGCCTCATCTTACCTTGCTGTAAGCTTACCTTACCATCTGGCAGCCCGGCAGAACGGCCCTTCCCAGCTGTTTGTTCCCAGGTGTCTCCTGACTCGCCCGGGTGCTACTTCTCCAGGCTGTACTTCCGGTCCCTCCCACTCACGTTCCCTTGGGTCCCTGGAGCCTGGCCTGACAATTTACATACCTGCATTTATTTTTCTCTCACCAAAATGTTTCCAAGAATTCCTTACTTTTTTTTTTTTTTTTTTTTTGACACTACAGTGCAGTGGCATCAGCCTAGCTCACAGCAGCCTCAAACCCCTGGGCTCAAGCATTCCTCCTACCTTAGCTAGGACTACAGGCCCCAACTACAACACCTGGCTAATTTTTCTATTTTTAGTAGAGACAGGTTCTCATTTTTGTTCAGGATGGCTGCAAACTCCTGACCTCAAACAATCCTTCCTCTTTGGCCTCCCAAAGTGCTAAGATTATAGACGTAAGGCAGCATGTCTGGCCTACGTTTCAGTATTTTAAAAATATACAGCTGACCTTTGAACAACCTGGGTGCGAACGGCATAGGTCCACTCACAGGCAGGTCCTCTTCCCCGTCTACCATCCCTGAGACAGTAAGACCAACTCCTCCTCCTCCTCAGAGTATTGAAGGTGAAGATGAGGATGAAGACCTTTATAATAATCCACTCCCACTTAGTGAGGAGTAAATTTATTTTCTCATCCTGATGACTTTAACATTTTATTTTCCTTAGCTAACTTCATTGTAAAAATTCAGCATAGGCTATTGGTAGTTTAAACTAAACATATATGCCCTCATGTTTTTCACAGATCAACTGTACTTTCTATGGCTTCGTTCTCCCCATTTCCTCTCACTTCCACAATGTATTTTGCCTGATAGCCACTACTCTTCTCTGGCCTTAGTCCCTATCACAAATCAAAGTTGTACACAAAACAAATATTATTCATAATTTAGGAGCAGAGGCAAAAAGAGATGAATTGATTTGTACAAGTTAAGACTGTAAATTAATAATAAAAGTACAATCAGAATCCATTTTCTTTCTTTCTTTTTTTTTTGTAGAGACAGAGTCTCACTTTATGGCCCTCAGTAGAGTGCCGTGGCATCACAGCTCACAGCAACCTCCAACTCCTGGGCTTAGGTGATTCTCTTGCCTCAACCTCCCAAGTAGCTGGGACTACAGGCGCCTGCCACAACGCCCAACTATTTTGTTGCTGCAGTTTGCTGGGGCCAAGTTTGAATCCGCCACCCTTGGTATATGGAGCCAGAGCCCTATTCACTGAGCCACGGCAACACCCAGAACCCATTTTTTAGTAACTTAGTTAAATGTCTATTACATATCATATAAGGAAGAAGTATAACAGTTGTAATATAAGCACAGGGTATTGAGTCAGACTACACTTGCTCTACCACTTAGGCCTGTAATCACAGTAATTTGGGAGGCTGAGGCAGGAGGACTGCTTGAGCTCGGGGGATTCAGGCTGCAGTGAGCTAAGATTGTGCCACTACACTTTAGCCTGGGCAAGAAAGAGACCCTGTCTCTTAAAACAAAAAAAAAAAAAAAAGAAAAAAAAAAGAAAGAAAAGAAAGAAAGAAAGAAAAAAAACTCTTTGTCCCTTGGTTTCCTCACCTATAAAAATTAGAATAAGAACAGTACTTCTGGCTCAGCGCCTGTGGCTCAAGCAGCTAAGGCGCCAGCCACAAACATCTGAGCTGGCGGGTTCGAATCCAAACTGGGCCCACCAAACAACAGTGACGGCTGCAGCCAAAAAATAGCCAGGCGTTGTGGTCAGCAACTGTAATCCCAGCTACTTGGGAGGCAGAGGCAGGAGAATCACTTGAGCCCAGAATTTGGAGGTTTCTGTGAGCTGTGATGCCACAGCACTCTACCCAGAGCGATAGCTTGAGGCTCTGTCTCAAAAACAAACAAACAAAAAAAAAAACCAAACAGTACTTCATTGGGGGTTTTGATAAAATTTTATGATTTGAAATGGGTAAAATGCTTTGAATACTACTTGGCACATAGGAAGCTCTCAATAAACTTATTCTTCCATCATTATTTAATAAGCTTCCATCATTATTCAATGATCAGATCACGTAAATGGCCCACATGCATTCCATCTCTTGTAGAATCATAGACTTGGGTGGATAAGGCCAAACACACTTATAAACAATGACTAATCCAGTGTCTATATACACAGCACCCTTCATTGGGTCACAAGCAAATAAGTGCTTAGCAAAAACTAAAAGAAACTTCACATCAAAAGGAAATCAGAACATACAGGGTATTTTTACCTATTGAATTGGCTACATATTGGCTTTGTGAAATAAGTGTCTATAAGTGCAAAACTTTACTGAATCTTTCCTTTATGGGATCACTTTACAGAACGTCAGTCTTCACGGGGCTATGTTCTAAACCAAGAAGCAAGCCCCTGTGTGGTCCTCTTCCTCTGCCATTTTTGACCTCATGTTTTTACCCACAACATTCAATTATTTGATTATTATTAACATGGACAACTCTTCTGAAAAGTGGGCAGGTGGTTAGAGGCCTGAGTTCCCATTTCAATTTTCACACAAGATTTTCAAACCTCAGTGGTGCCCAACAATGACACCACCTGTCCCCGTCCTCCCACTTCACAAGTTTTCAGAACAAAAACAGTAAAGATGAAACAGGGTCATTTACCAAGGCCTCCAGATTTGCTGCACAGAGAAAAATAAGTATTTGTGCAGATTATATCAATGTTCTTCCAAATGAAGGTACCCTAGATGTCTGGATTTTGAAGTTAAGAATAGGTTATTTAAGAGAAGAAAAGAAATTCTAGAAAATCCCCTGTGGATGGGCCTACATGGTTTTTCACCAAGTCCACTTTTAAATCACACTACCATTTCACAGGTATAAAAATATCATATTCAAAAAAATAAAAATAAATTTAAAAATAAACATTATATTCGTAATTTTTCCCATTTCTTATATCACTGCTGTCATTCACTTCACTTTCACATAAGCACAAGCCTATATATGAGCATACACAACTGAATATATTGTTATTATCTTCAACAAACTGCTGTTAGATCACTTACTCATTCCCTGATACTCTTCTTTTGTAGGATCTGAGTTTCTGTCCTTTATAATTTTCATTTTCTCTGAATAACTACTTTTAACATTTCTTGAAATATAGACATACTGGCAACAAATTTCCTCAATTTTTGTTTGAGAAACTCCTTACTTCTCCTTCACTTTTAAAGGATAATGTTAAAGGGTAAAGAATTTCAGATTGGTAGTTTTTTTCTCCCAACATTTTAAATATTTCACCTTATTCTTTTCTTATTTATGTGGTTTCTGAGGATAGAGTAAATTTATCTCTTATCTTTCTTTATAGGTTTAGGTTTTTCCCCTTGTCTTCTTCTGATATGGGGTTCCCCCATTCAGGGTTGGACAGGGATTCCCATTTCCTAGGCCTATCCACATTCATATAAGCCACACTCTTCTCAAGTGGACACTTTGCTAGTTTGCCCAGAGCTTGATGGACTGCATTCACTTGTTGATACTCTCATCAACACTGAAAGGTGTCTTCCATCCACTAAGGCCTGGCCAAAAACATAATTCTCAAGACTATGTATCCCTCTAGACAAAATATCCACATAGAGACTTCCCACCTGAGTCTTCCCCTCTGCCACAAGTTCTGGTACTTTTTATTCCTTCTGTATTCCTTTCTGTCTAATAAATTATATCTTACCACAGATCTGTGGTGTGTGGGTTCATTCTTCAAATCCCTAAGACCAAAAACCTACTGAAGAAAGAAATTCTGCCAACACTTCAAGATTTTTTCTTTAGCTTGGCTTTTCGTAAGTTTGGCTATGATATGCCCAGCTGTAGGGCACTTATCCTACTTAGTGTTCTCTGACATTAGTGGTGTCTGACATTAATTTGGAGAATTTCTCACCATTATGGTTTTATGTATTGCTTCTGGTTTTTTCTGTCTTTTCCTCTCACATGGAATGATATTCCCAATACATGTATGTGGCATTTTCTAGTTATTCCACAGTTCTTAGACATTATGTTCTGTTTTGTGGGGTATTATTTTTAGTCTTTTTTTCTCTTTGCTTTTTCAGTTTAGTGTCTGTTGTCATATCCTCAAGCTTAGTAATTCTTTCCTTAGCCATATTCAGTCTGTTAATAAGCCTATGGAAGGTATTTTTATTTCGATGAAATTATTTTTGATCTCTAGCATTTTTTGTTCTTTCTTAGAATTTCTGTCTCCCTGCTTACATTATTCACTTGTCTTGCATATTGTCTATTTCCCATCAAATCCCTTAGCCCAATAATCTTTTTGTTTAAATTCTGGTCAGATAAATTTAACGTAACTGTCATATGAGACTCTGGTTCTAATGCTTATTCAGTTTGTTTAAACAGTTTTTATTTGCCCTTCAGCATCCCATGTAATTTTTTTTTTTTTTTTTTTTTTTTTTTTAAAGGCAAACATGGTGAACATGATGTACTGGTAAATAAATAGGCTTTTAGAATGTAACAGTGAAGTTTGGAGGTAGGGAGAATATTACATAATCCTATGATGAGGTCTTAGTATTCTGGTGAACTGATGCCTCTGAATTGTGAACTTCCCTGTGAATTTCTTCCTCTACTCCTTAGCTAGAACGTAGTGGCAAAAGCCAGCTGGAGTTGAGTATCTCCTGTCCATCAGGCAGGTTAGGCTCTCACAAAGCCCAGGAAGTAGGCTTTTAGAAAACAGTTTCTATTGAATCAGTACTTACTAAAAAGAACAAAATGTTCTGATGCATTTCACAATGGTTGTTTTTTCTACCTCCTGCTGAACAAAGAAGTGGATTTTTTTTTCAATGTTCTCTATGAGAACCAGGTTAGGCTCCTAGAGGTAAAGTTCACAAAAGTGTGGGGACCAGGCTGCATCTGGGACCCCTGGAGTGTTTAACTCTCAGACCTGCCTTCAGTGAGCCTCTAGCAATTCATCAATCACAGCTCAGATTTTTCCACTATGGCACTAGTTTTCAATTAGGCGTTCTACTCACGGGTTGGAATCCAGTGAGTTGTGTTCTCTGTATCCACCTGTCTGTCTGTCCAGCTGGGGAGCAGTAGATCGCCCTGTGACATTGATTCTCTGATAAAGCTAAGAAAATTTGTTGATTTTGTTTTTTGCTTGTTGTTAGACTAAAGTAGTGGCTTTTAAGCTCTTTACATCCTGTGCTGGAAACAAGTCTGAACCTGAGCTACAAATTTAAACATAGAATGTTTCTTTTTATTTGTAAAGTGTCTAGAGTAATACTCAACCTCAAATTACTAACAGTAAGACTCAATTGCAAACTCTTCTGAAATAATTTTGAAGAGCATCAAGTGCTTTATAAATATAAGGCAATTCTTTTTATATTAAAGGTAGATTGAGCTATCATAATTTTAGTATATTATGTATGCAGAACCTTGGGGAATATTGTTTCATTAAACTATTAGGTCATGTCTAATTTATCATGTTTTCCTTCATTTTGCAAAGCAGGTTAATTGTATCCAGTCTACCTGACCGATAAAACAATATTACCTGAATAATTCCATCGTATTTCAGTGTGTTAGCAACTACTTAGACTGTTGACTTATCCATCTTCCTTAAAATACATTGGATATTCTTTAAATTTAGAACTTTTACCTTATGCAAGTAAAAACTAGCACCCCAAATCAAAGAATATCACCCAAAAGAACTGAAATTTAATATTGTAAACCTGAACTTAGTAACACAAAGGTAGACCATCTGAGCACATTAGCAATGAATTCATAGCTGAATGCTGATAGTAAAATCTCACTGTACAGATTTTTACAGAAAAACAATAAATATTAAAAATCGAATAAATAAAATAGAAAGAAAATCTCATAAACAATGTTTTCCGAAACTTGTGAACTAGAACAGATGTTTCCCAAATTATTACAATTCCCAAGATTTCCTACAAGTTGTTTTCTTAACTGCTTTTGTAATGTTAGCTACTTCAAACTTGTATGCACCATTTAAGAAGAAAAAAGGGAGGAGGAGTTAACTTGTTTTCTGTCTGCCCTGCCTAAAACACTGAAGTTTAAATTACCATGTTCTGAATCTTTGCTTTGTAAGATAGAGATGACAACACTTACATATCTCTTGTTCTCAAAATGAGTTCCTTCAGAATGGTGACGTCTCTATCAATCTTCCAAGAGTTTGCCTTGTACCACCAAGAACATACTGCCTATTAAGGCTAACAGGGTACAAAGATTTTATCTTCTCACAAGTAACAGCTGAGTGCTACAGAAAACAACTGCTTAGGAAAGTGTGTTGAATATAGGAATGCTTCCTACTTCCAAGGAGTTTATAATGTTCTACATTTAGGCAGTCTACCTTAGCAGCTGTATTTACAGTGCCAAAAACTTTGAAGGTACTGACAAAGAGCTTCAGAGTGGCTAAATAAATCTATAAATATAAAAACTAAATATACCAGTAATAGCCTCCACAGTAGAATTTTACTTGGCAAAATTCCTAACAATCTTGTCATTTGACTACTGGACCTAAAACCGGATTCTAACCTAATGACAAATTTCAAAATCTAGGAATTAAGCTATATTTAATGACCCAGGGCAAATGTACTAGCAACAGTGTTATTTCCTGGAAGCATCCTTGAAGCACTTTCAGGATAAAAGGAGGGAAAGTAGAGTAGACTAGACTAAAAGAAAATGAGATTCTAGAAATCATCAAGAATATTATTTTGTATGGCAGCAGCCCATACTAATTGACGTGATGAATAAAAGTCAACCTAACAGTGAATGAAAAGCTAACAATGTTTCCGGACACGTGGTCCACCCTACCTTTTAAAGCAGAACAAAATGTTTTAAATGGAAGGAAATAGTAAGACATGTGAGAATCTGGAACATCACTTATAACACCAGAACGAAGCTAGTGATAGGAGTAAGCAATAATAGCTAAGAAAATGCTAATAACAGCAATGGGTGTGCAATTAGGAACAAAAAGTATATTTCCCCCAAATCAAAGGAAGCAAGTTCTAAGATGTTGTCATTGCTTATGGGGACATTATTTTCCACTAAACAAATACAGAAAGTTATTGGGAAAGGCTAATACTAAGTCCTGGTCCATTTCAGATAGGCAAAGAATTCTTGGATATTATGGGTATATAATGGTCCATATAAAAAAGTACTAAATTGGACTTAATGCAAAATGTTTGGTCTGTGAAAAAAAAATTACCAATAAAATAAAAAGATAAGCCAAAATGTGATAGAAAATATTCAAAATTTATATATGTGATAAAAGTTTGCATGGAAAACATATTTTAAAATTCTCAAAACAATGATACGAAAACAAATCCAAGTTTAAAATTGGGAAAAAAAATTGAGTAGACATTTCACGGAAAGTAGATAGCAAATAAGCACATGAAAAAATGCTCACTGTAATCAATAAAATGCAAATTAAAACCATAACAAGATAGCACTATACATCTACTAGAATATGGGGGGAAGCACCCTGATAACACCAACGTTAAATCTTGGAGAGGCTACAATGTAACTAGACTCTTATACTGTTAGTGAGAATGCAAAATGGCTCAGCTGCTTGGGGAAAGAGTTTGGCATTTCTTATAAAGCATATACTTACCATATGACCTAGCAATCCTACTCCTCCATTTACCCAGGAGAATTAAAAACTATATTAACACAAAATTCTGTATATGAATGTTTATAGTATCATCATTCATACTTGGCAAAAACTGGAAGCAGTCCAAATACCTTTCAATTGTCAAATGAATAAACAAATAATGGCATAGCCCTACAGTGGAATACTACTCAGCAATAAAAAAGAATGTGCATTGATATATGCACTATATTTGAATCTTAAAAAGCTCCATCCATCATGAATCTATTTATATTATAGTTTGAAAAAAAAAAAACCCACAAGGATGAAAAATTGATCGGTAGTTGTCAAAAGCTAAGGGCAAGGGGGGACAGGGAAAGGAATAATAAGGAATGTTTCGGTGGGATGAAACTCTTCTTATGTAGTTGGTAGTAATATGACTTTACGGGTGTGTCAAAACTTACAGAACTATGTGCCAAAAAGTGATGTTTACTGTATGTAATTTTAAAAAATAAACTGAAAACAAAAATGAAGTTAAAATTTTAAGTTGCTAATGACTACTAGGAGAGGGAGAGAAGGGTGCACCCAACAAAATAGCGACACCTCTCATCAGTGTTCATGGTTTACAGTGTGCTATATTCTCACCATGACACATACAAAGGACAGTATGAAGAGGCAACTTGTACATCACATTCACAAATAGCTAATGTTGATCTGTACTTATTTACAATATTGTCTTGGCTATGTATTATCTTCATATGTATCTTCTGCATAAAGTTTAGCAAAAGAATAATCACAGAATTTTTATCCAAAAACAGTGTGGCAGAGTTAACATTAACATTTGCCAATTACTTGAGAAATAACATTTGATTCTGGTTTTCTTCTTTGCCAATAATCTCAATTTTTCTGAGAGATGCTAAAGAGCAGTTGTTCTGGGAAAGCATGACTGAAACTGACAAGACAAAATAACAATTGCTTTATTATGTAAATCCCACCTCCCCATGGGACTAAATTCCCCTTCCTGATTTGCAAAGTGATGACTTTCCAGCAATAGCAATAATTTTCATTTTTACCCTTCTAATATCTATTTTAAAAATGGTTAGATGGTAGGCCAGGAGTGGTGGCTCACTCCTGTAATCCAAGCACTCTGGGAGACCAAGGCAGGTGGATTGCCTGAGCTCACAGGTTCAAAACCAGCCTCAGATAGAACAAGACCTCATCTATAAAAATAACCAGGCATTGTAGCAGGCACCTGTAATCCCAGCTAATTCAGAGGCTGAGGCAAGAGAATCTCTTCAACCTGAAAGTTTGAGGTTGCTGTGAACTATGATGCCATGGCACTCTACCAAGGGCCACAAAATAAGACTCTGTCTCAAAAAAAAAAAAAGAAAAATGGTTGAATGGGGATAATAGGGAAGACAGTAGAGACTTCCTCTGGGTGAGCACAGAATCTCTGTAGTTAAAAATTGAAGTTGGTTCCTTCCTTTTCCATTGACGAGAGAAAGACATGAAGAGTACTGTAAACTATATCATCGTCAAATGATAGTCTAAGAGAACTGCTTGTAAGGTTTGCAGTTGGTTGCATTGACTGGCATGAACTATTAAATACTTTGGCATGGACTGTGTGATAATATATATGAGGCAGTTAGTTAAAGCTTAAAGTTTAAGCTCCAAGGTCAGTTGGCCTAATCTAGAATGCACAGTTCAGGGTGGTCAACCAGCATGACACCAAAAAGGTCCATACTATAGAAGCTTCTACTATAATTTCTTTTTTGATCCTTTGTTAATCAACTGTTGACACTTTGGTAATTATCACAATGACAAATAATGATATTAGTGAAAATTACAGCTTGTTGACTTGCACATAAATGCCAGAAATTGGGTGTTATCAATGAAACAATTATGTCCGTAACATGTAAATTGGCTAAAATATTTGAGATATGCTTCCCATTCTCGCATTCAAAGGGCATAAGAATCGAACAAAAGCTTCATCTTTCCCTAATCTGTCCCTTACCTAGTCATTAATATGAAAGGGTTTCTGATTATCTGATGCTAACTGTAAGGGCAGAAGAATGCTCCCTCTACACTGCTGTTGTGTGCATGTCAATCTTTCGTTCACGACATGGTCAGAACACCTAAGCCAACATAAAGTTAGGACTTCATCAAGGCTGCAGAATAAGTTGTATGTAACATTGGAGATACCAATAAACTTCATCATTTGCTAAAAAAAAAAAAAAAAAAAAAAATTGTATTTTCATGTATTTAAAAACGTAAAAAAGAAAAAATGATTTAATCATTACTTTGTTATTGTTGTTAAAGGCTGGTGTCTTTTCCATTACAATTGTAGGGAATAAACAAAACCAAAACTATTTAGCCAGCTGGAAAAATTTTACCCAGTCTTTCTTTAAAAAGTCAGCCTCTGCCCAATTAAATCCTTCTCTCACTCTATTCCCAAGAAATTGATATTCCCTTTTTTCTTTTTTTTTTTTTTTGGTTTCTTTGTTTTTAGGTTTTTATAACAGGCCTGGGCTGGATTTGAACCCAGCAGCCCCAGAGCAGGTAGCCAGCATCCTAACCTCTGAACTACAGGAGCCCTGATATTCCCATTTTAATAATACCCTACTTTCACCTCAGACTTAGCTCTCCCAAGTAAATTCTTGTGGCCCTCAGGTCCTGCTTACACTGAAGTATCATTCGAACTCACCAGGAGCTTCTACTCAACTGCCAACTTTCACATTCCCCCAAACCACTTTCGACTTTTGACTCATAACCTATAGACCTAACTTTTGATTTGGATGTTCAGAGACAATCTTATTCCCAAAATCCAGAAGTCTCTTTTTAGTTCAGAAACAAGTTCCTCCCAACAATTATGCATTCTGTACTGATGCACAGAAACAGCAAAATTACACAAGAAAGGAATCACCCTACAAGAAGCTATTGTAGGCTATGAGTAACTCAACTTCTTTCCTTTCAAGCTTGGATTTGGAGGGGAAAAAAACACGAGAAGAGAAAGCTAGGAAAGAAGATACCAATAGTAAAATGAGAGCTGAAATGCAGGAATTGAATCAATGTTTTCTAATATAAAAATCTTATTAATAATGACTCCTGGATTTTGTAATACAGAGCTGAATCCAAGGCAATCATGTTTTTTTAATTGACTTTGGAAATTATGGAGAATTTTAAAGTTTCCTGAATTCAGAGATTATGTCAACATTTTTGGAGTGCCCAATATATTTCTTATCAATCAATACTGTTTCACTAATTCAATTAAATTCAGACTCTTCAATTGAGAATTTATTTAATCTGATGCATAGTAAACCATCTAATCCTGGATGGGGGTAGCAATGCCAGAAAGCATGTCACACAGAAAACAACTTGAGTATGAAAGTCCCCAGGATGTGTTTCAAAATTAGAGTTCTATAATTTTGCACCTATCAGTTTTGGATCATACTAGATAATACCAAATTCTCAGAAAATGAAATTATCAAGCTAGAATGGGGATATTGACAGAGTTGCTCTAAAAATATGAGTATTATAAGGAGGGCAGAAGACTTACCTCACATTTCCAGGAAAACCTTCTACTTTATATGCATTGTCAGAAAGCTAAGAATCTATGTGCCTTACTTAGAGGGTAAAAAACAGAGGGGCTGATATAGATCCCTGACAGGGAAATTGAACAAGTGAACTAAGACAGGGGGTGATCTTGAACAAGGCACAGAAGTTCTGTGGGCCTCCGTTTCCTCATTACAGTAAGAGGATAGAGTGAGTGAATTTGACAGTCTCACTCTGTCCTAAAACATTATAAATCATAATTCTATGTTTGGTTGAAAGGATTCTAAGACAGTTTGTCCATTGTTCTCTTTTTTCTTTACTTCCAGAACAACAACTTTAAAAATCTTCAGAAGCACCTTGATTTGTGTTTAGTGATCACTGCCATCTCTAAAAAAGTATGAAATTGTAAGTTCTTAGCACACTGTGGAGGATATACATTTTAAAGCAATAAAATAATAGTTAAAATATATCACAAGAACTATTCAAAAAAGAAATGCAGTTATAGCATTTTTTAAATGCTAGCCTTATTTTCTAGGGAAAAAAAAAAAAAAAAATGAAAGCCCAGAAACAGGTTACCAAAATATTAAGAGTCTCACTACATATGGTGATTTACACTTTTTCTTCATTCTGTTTCCTAAATTGCTTTCAATGTCTTTGCATAGATTCTATCATTAAAAAAAAAATGTTTTTATTTATTTTAAAAAGGGGGAAAGGGAGGTGGGGACTGGCCTGTTTTATATATTAGCTATAAAATATTCTTTTTCATATAGAATATGTTAATTGAAATTCCGTGTGCATAAGTTTGTGGTTCTTTTATATTATGGGATATTTTGTGTTTCTTAAAAGAATTTTCTTGATTTAAAGAAAACTTGATGTGAATCATGCTTAAATTAAGACAAATTAAGGATAAAGAAAAACATCAACTTGAGAATAATTTGGTGCCTTAAGAGTTTAGTAAACATCACTAGTTAGGACAAACTTCTTTTAATTTGTCTGGCCTGAACAAGGAAAGAGGATTTGTCTAGACTAGAGCAAAAGGGTCTCTGAACACAGACATGGGAAGCCAAAGGGGTCAGGTTGGTGAAGTAGACAGTGGTGGGGAGGCTGGGACAGAACATACTTCATAGAACGTAGTGATCACAGCAAGGACAACTGGAAGTTCCAGGCAGGTGCTGAGCCACAGAGTCCATGTCTTGAGCTTTTCGCAGCCTCTTGCTCAATGAAGGTAGATTGACAGCATGACACACAGAGGTAGAGAAGAGGAATGGACAAGTAAGGTCCCCTCTGAATTCAGGGACTGTTAATAACTATTAACTAACATTTAAAAGTTTTACAGTATGATGCGCCCTGTTCTGTATTGCACTTGTATTAACACATCGAGTCCTCTCAACAGCACTATGAAACAAAGGTAAGGAAACCGAAGCATAGAGTGGTTCAGTAACTGCTCTAAGGCCCTGACCTCGTAGTGTTGGGAGCAGCATTCAACCCAGTGAGACCACAGAGCAGTCATTGTTTATAACCTCAATCTACTGCCTTTCTACCCATGCAGTAAAGGAAGGGGGAAAGGAGATAAAATAGTTTATAATGAAGAAGGGGTTATTCCACATGTAGGAGACAGTAAAGAAAATCAGCCAAAATGTAGCTCTAATAATCCACAAGGGCTGTAGGGAGAAGTACTCTGACATTAAGGTGCATTTCTATGGTCTTGGATGGGAGCCTCTTCATCAGTATCCTAGCTCCCTGGTCAGGGGATGTTTGAAAAACAAAACAATCAGTAAAGAAACTGTCCAAGTAACTTAGAGATACATCCATCATACCAGGAGAACATTGAATCTCTGGCCAGCTATGCCAAAATTAAAAATTTAATCTAAAATTAAAAATTTATTCCCCAATAATTTCCCAAACTAATTGAAATCTATGTCTGTGGGATAAATTAGAATATCTAGTAGCACCAGGTGTGGTGGCTCATCCTAACACTCTGGGAGGCCAAGGAGGGTGGATTGCTTGAGCTCAGGAGTTGAAGACCATCTTGAGCAAGAGCAAGACTACTAAAAATAGAAAAACGAGCCAGGTGTCTTGGCAAGTGCCTGAAGTCCCAACTACTTTTGAGGCTGAAGCAAAAGGATTTCTGAGCCCTAGAGTTTGAGATTGCTGTGGGCTATGAGAACACCAGGGCACTCTACTCAAGGTGACAGACTGAGACTCTGTCTCAAAAAAAAAAGAATATCTAGAATCATAGACAATAGAAAACCATGATTCCATATTTATATCCCTTTTCACCACAAATAATTTGAACTAAATCCTCAAAGGTAAATACTCTTCAATTATTAAAAAAAAAAAAAAAAAACAAGCAAGGGTAACAAAACAGTGCTGTCTAAATATATCAAATATACAGGAGATACACAAAAATCTCTATTTGGCCTATGTGTGTGTATTTGTGTTGTTAATTTTTTTGATTTATCATTTCTATTTACTTCTGTGCCCCACTAGAGCCTAAGATGAGGAATTCTGTGGAATAGATTGATAGAGGGAGTGCCCTGAAGAGGAATCTGTTATGAAATTAGGAAAGTTAAGCTAGGACGTGGTCTCCTGGAGACCACAGGGATGATTCCTCCCCAGTGGGAGAGGGCCAGTTTTTGTACCTCTGTGATGGTCACTGGGCATGATCTGCACTGGAAGGCAAGGTGAAAACATAGAGGCACAATAGCATGAAAAGCAATACACTGTTTTTGCAATAACTGTTGAAGTCCATCCACAAATAAAATAATGCAATAAAAAGTAGTAGAACACAGGAATATGTACCTTCTGATTTCAATTAGGTAGAAGTAAATTTAGGAATATGTACAAAAATGTCTGTCACATAAGATTTCCTGTCTTATCATTAGATTATCTTCTGCCTGACAGACAGTAGGCAAGTAATAAATATTAAATTAGACATTTGTTGATTGGGCTCATTGCTATTTCCAGAACAATAACCCATTGCTACACCAACCAAGTAGATTATCCACTGATTCTCACAGTTCTTATTAATGCTCCTAAAAGTAACTGAGAATTCGTGTGTGTGATTAACAATGGTGACATCATCTTTAGGAAGTGAGCCATGCCACAAGGAAAATGTTTAACATAGAGCCTGCTCTTCCTTTCTGATTAAAACTTCTTTTTCTAATGTAATTTTAGAGATGACTAAAAAACAATAATATGTGATTATGGCTGGATTAATCCTTTAAAAAACACAAATATTTAATCTCCTATCTACAGTTATGAAGTCTCAGAATAATGTTAACAAGAAAAGAATATTTACCGATGCAAATGGTAGTAGTGACATTGCTTCTACAATCCCCTCAATTTTTCCCTATGATTCTTATGCCTAAAATATGGTAGTTACAGAATTCTATTCATTCTATAAATATACCAAATATATAACCCTTGATGAAGAGGATAACCATACATTCCAGGATGAACAGCACTAGCCACATTTGTGCCTAGCGACAACACGGATAGTGTCTGGAAGGGAGATAGAAAGGCCATGCATGGTCCCCACAGTTTTGGTGATCTTGCTGAACTTTGATCTGCTGTTGCACCTCTAATGGTAATGAACACTAGCCTTAAACCATGGATAACCCAACTCTTACTCTCCAGCTAGTTCATCAGCATCACAAATTTGTGTTCCTTCATGCAGTGGACAACAGAAAGTGGGCTGTTACTGAGCACTCTTGAGTCTGTTCAAAGACTGTGTGTGAACACCTCTGCCCCAGCTGCTTCCCTTTAGTCCAGTGGCTCCCAACCCATGAGGAGCTTGACCTCTGAAGCCCACAGTTTGTATATCAACTCTAAGCCTCATCGTTGTTAAATTTACTTCCCTTTCTAATCTAGATTAATGTAAGGTTCGTTATCTCTTCAGATATTTTGTAGCTATCTTCAATATTCTTTCTTCTAACCAAATGGAATTTACATATTTTTCTAAATATTCAACTAATACTCATCTCAATAAAGAAATCTTCAAAAATACATGTATAAAACCAAAAAGAAATTATTTTATTTTTTAAATCACTCATAATCTTAGCACTTCAAAGAAAATTACTGCTAATATTTTGGTGTGTTTTCTTTCTATGCTTTTTTTCTTAATGACTCAATATTTGTACTTTGGATGGAAATGTTCTATAATATTTTTTGTAACCTTTTTATTTTCTTTTTCAGAGGAATGGAAGAGGACAAATGATTAGATTACATTGTTTCCATTTGTTAAGTAAAGTCCAAGTTGTAATAGAGGCCTTCACCCAGGAGGTGTGCTGTATACCTACATTGTGCCCATTGAGAGCACACCAGACCATCCTTCCTCCTCCTCCCCCTTCATCGTGCCCCTTTCCCCCTCACCCTAACTTGAATGTAGTTATGTTTTTCTCTCATGTGGACATGTAGTTACTCATCTACTGTTTCATATTACTACTGAGTACATTGAATACTTGACTTTTCATTCTTATGATACTTTCCTTAAGAGGATGTTCTCCAAATCCATCCAGGGTAATAAAAAAGATGTAAAGTCACCATCTTTTTTATGACTGCATATACCATAGTTTATCCATTTGTGAGTTGATGGGAAAAAAATCTGAAGTTATTTCCACATCTTAGCAATTGTGAATTGAGCTATGATAAACATTCTAGTACAAACATCCTTGTGCTAAAATGATTTTTATTTTCTTCTGGGTAGATAGAATTGTAGGATCAAATGGAAGGTCAACTTTTAGCTCTTTGAAGATTCTCCATTCTTCCTTCCAAAAAGGCTGTATTAATTTGTAATACTGTCCTTTGTTAGATAAATGACCAAATATTTCATCTTCTTTGGCACTACTGTGAATGGGATAGAGTCCTTAACTGTTTTTTCAACTTGACTATTGTTGGTGTGTATAAAGGCTACCAATTTATGAATGTTGATGTTGTAGCCTGAGACGCTGCTGTATTCCTTGATCACTTCTAAGAGTTTTGTAGTAGAGTCCCTACTGTTTTCCAGATATACAATCATATCATCTGTGAAGAGGGAAGTTTGATCTCTTCTGACCCTATATGGATACCCTTGATCGCCTTTTCTTCCCTAATTGCGGTGGCTAACACTTCCATTACAATGTTAAAAAGCAATGGAGACAATGGGCAGCCTTGTCTGGTTCCTGATCTGAGTGGAAATGATTCCAATTTAACTCCATTTAATATGATGTTGGCTGTGGGTTTGCTGTAGATGGCCTCTATCAGATTAAGAAATGTCCCTTCTATACCAATTTTCTTAAGTGTT
>CAUYPK010052779.1:0-36796 GCA_963574355.1 Loris lydekkerianus | reverse complement strand
TGGCCGTCCTCAGAGTTGGGGAGGTGTCTCTCCAAGATTAGACCCCAGTGGGATCACTCTATTGTTGTTGGATCTTTGTAGGGAGTGACCCTGTGTAGTTCCTCTGGGGCTGCTGTAGTTAGTGAGTTCTGGTTGTGGAAGCAGCTCCGGTGTGCGACATACCCGGATTCAGGAACAGGGCTGGGGGTGGTCCGCACAGTTCTCTGTGCATGGCGCCCAGTGAATTTGGCACAGAGAACCCAAGGCTCTAGCAGACTCTGGCCAGGAGAAGGGCTCTGTGAAGAGGCAGGGAGGGCTCCAGAGGGCACGCAGGTAACAGAGTCCTTGGTCAGGTGGATGAGCTAGTGTGGAGGCTGGGAGGACACAGGAGGGGGGACGCAGGGTTGCGTGGCTCCAGCAGTTCCTGGTCAGGGAATGTGGAGCCCTGGTCGATGCAGGTCACCAGTTGGGGGTCGCTGCACACCTCTTGTGGAGGTCTGGGCGGCACCAAGTGTAGGAGTTTGAGGTTGCTATGAGCTGTGATGTCAGGGCACTCTACCCAAGGCAACAGCCCAAGGCTCCAGTGTGCCAAAACAGTCTCACTCTGCCCCTAAGGATTAGGCCTGTGAGGCAGTTAAGTTCCCACCTTTAAGCTGCTCAGTCACTAGGTTACTTTGTCCCACCCGATCCTTGCTCTGGGACCCTGAGGGCAGAGCTTGCTGGAGCACTTTTTTCACACAATGGCTTTCACTGAGTCAAGCTCAGTGGCTCATTTTGGGGCCCCAGACAATGCCCAAAGTTCTCCACACTTTTGCTCAAGCTCTCCCTAAGGCAGCTCAACTGAGAGCAAAGTCCAAGAACACCAAAAAGTTCACAGGTAAGGCCTTTCCAGTTTGCAGTCTCACTGCTGCTTGTACTCATGGTTGCCGGCGTGATTAGGTCGATTGAACACACACAGCCACTTGGCAGTTTTCCACTGTTTTGTCCTCCTCCTGGGGTCCAGAAGTCCCTTGCTGGCTCCCTGTATCCTCAAAGGGATGTTCATAGGCAGATCCCACCGGCCAGAGATGTCTGGAGTCTTTTCTCCCCAGACTCGCTGTGTCCAGTTGCAGGGAAGCTGTTACTCAGCCACCATCTTTAATCCTAATCCCACTTAATAATTTGAAATAAAAGCAAAACCAAAACCAAAGTGAGAGAAGAATTGCCTGTAATAAATATTAAGTAAATAATATCAAGTAAAACACAGGAGGTTCAGTATATGGAAAAGAAGGCTAGAAACCCACTGACCCACAGGGGAAAGCAGCCCTGCTGGTTAGAGGGTTACCCAAAGGAAATCAAAATCTTCACACTTCCCTATCCCCAACATTTTCTAGCTCAGAGGAACATTGGGCTTTCTTTGTTCACCCCAGTCTCGGATATTACCATTCTTTGTTAGGCATTTTGCCATTTGTTTTCTGTGTTAATCAGAAGTGGATAACATGGTAATGTACAACTTTACTAGGTGTAGAGGAACCGGATGTCTGGTACCCATGTTCCCAGATTCTTGGTTCCCAGTACCAAAGAATGGTTACTGGTACCGGATCAACGAAATGAATGAGCAGAGCAAGCAGGTGCAAGCAAGCAAACTACCAAAGTTTTATTAAAGAATAAAGCATGGTACATTCCAAAGAAAATGGGTCAGCCCTCATGATTGGAGGAGATGTAGAGGTTAACAAGATATCTCATTTTATGCTGATTTTCTAGTTTTATGTTAAGTGGGCAGAGAGGTATTCATGGTTTTCTTGGAAAATGGTCAAGAATTCCTGAAATTAGGAACCCTTTTTATTTCTATCCTTATAAGGCAATTTCTGGAGATTGCCTTGGTATTTGTAAACTGTCATGGTGCTTCTGGGTGTGATTTTTACTATGTTAATGAGGGTAGTTCATTTAGGGACACCTCAACTGTGTGCATGCTCCAAAGATCTCATCAAGGCCTTGATCATATCTCCACTTTGTGGTTTCTCTACCTCTTCCTGATTGGTCAGTTCTTAGAAACTCTCAATTGTAGACAAAATGTCTGGTCAGTCCTTGGAGACCCCTTTAATCTATCATCTGTTCTTTCCTGCAAACTCCCTTCCTCGGGTTCTAATAAGTCTTTTCCCAAAACAACCCAAGTCAGTATGACTATATCCCTCTGTTCATATCAGAAAATCCCTGGGACACTGACTGATTAACCTCTATCTCAAGAAACTCACCTACAAGGTCTTACACCTACAGGTCTCGATTAGTCCCATTCCCATGATAATTTAGCATAACAACTCAGGAAAGCCTGATGCAAACCAGTCTAAAAAAGCATCCATGGAGGAAGCAAAATGCCAGCCAAGTAACAACTTCTTTGCAGCAAGGCATAGTGAGATTGGGGAGAGAAGACTCCAGGCATCTCTGGCTTATGGGTTTTGCCCAGAAATATCCTGTTGGGGAAACAGGGAGACAGTGAGAGACTTCTGGACCCCAGGAAAGCAGTGGAGAACGAGACTCATTGAAACTTTAAGGCCAGAAGCACGGTAATTTAAAGGTCAAGAGGAAGTGAAAGGAAAATTAGGACAAGGAGACAGATAAAAGAAAACACTCATGGGGAAGAATGAGGAGAAAAATCCTGGCAACATGAAAAACCAGTCCAGAGCAACCCCTCCCCCCCAAGGGACCATACAGTAGCTACTGAAGAGGATTCCACCTATATAGAAATGTTAGAAATGACAGAAGGAGAATTTAAAATACAGATGATGAAAACATTGAAGGAAATTGCTGAGAAAGTGGAAAATAACCAAAAGGAAATCCAAAAACAGAATCAAATAAGAGATGAATTATATGAAGAATATAGAAAGGATATAGGAGAGCTGACGGAATTGAAGCAGTCAATTAAGGAACTTAAAGATGCAATAGAAAGTATCAACAACAGATTAGACCATGCAGAAGAATCTCAGAGGTAGATGTCGAAGCTCTTGAGATAACTCAGATAGTTTAAGAGGCAGAAAAGAAGAGAGAGAGGGTGGTACCTGTGGCTCAGTGAGTAGGGCGCTGGCCCCATATACTGGGGGTGGTGGGTTCAAACCCAGCCCCAGCCTAACTACAACAACAACAACAAAAAAAAAAAAAAACGAGAGAAAGCAAAATGTTCACTGACAGAATTATAGGACTTTATGAAGCATTCAAACATACGAGTTATAGGTATCCCAGAAGGGGAAGAAAAATGCCCAGAAGAATGAAAGCCATACTAGAGAATATTTAAATGAAAATTTCCCAAATATCACCAAAATTCTGACACACTCACTTCAGAGGGATATCAGACCCAGGTGACCTTAACTATAATAGAGCTTCTCCAAGACATATAGTGATAAACCTTTCCAAAGTCAAGACAAAAGAAAAGATTTACAAACTGTAAGGAGTAGGTGCCAATTGAACTACAAAAGCAAATCCCTCAGGGTGACCACAAACTTCTCTAAAGAAACTTTTCAAGCCAGAAGACAATGGTCATCTACCTTTAATCTACTTAAACAGAACAATTTCTAGCCCAGAATTCTATATCCCACTAAGATAACCTTTAAAATTGATGGAGAAATCAAATCTTTTACTCACATGCAAACACTGAGGAAATTCGCCACAACAAGACCAGCTCTACAGGAAATACGTCAACCTATTCTACACACAGACCATCACAATGGACCACCAGCAAAGCACCCAGAATTAAAGGACAGAACCTACCTTCCACAATGATGCAAAAGACAAAACTAAGCAATGGATTTTCACAAAATAAGATGACTAAAATGCTATCGCACTTATCAATTATCTCAATAAATGTTAATGGTTTAAATTTCCCACTGAAGAGGCATAGATTGGCTGATTGAATTAAAAAACACAAGCCATCCATTTGCAATCTGCAGGAAACACACTAACCCTCAAAAGATAAATTAAATCTCAGAGTTAAAGGTTGGAACACAATTTTTAAGGCAAATGGAACTCAGAAGAAAATAGTGGTTGCAATCTTATTTTCAAATACATGTGGATTTATTTATTTATTTATTTTTTAAAGGAATTGTTTATATTCTAGTTTGTTTTCCAAAATAGAGATGACAGAATTTTTTATTAAAGCAACTAAAGTCAAAAAACACAAAGATGATCACTTTATATTGGTCAAGGGAAAAATACAACAAGAAGACATTTTAAATTCTAAATATTTATGCACCCAAATTAAATGCTCCCAGATTCTTCAAACAGACATTAATTAGTCTGAGCAATATGATCTCCTATAATTCCATAATAACAAGGGACTTTAACACTCCTCTTACCCAGCTGGACAGATCCACTAAACAAAAATTAAACAAAGATATAAGGAACATAAATGACACTATAGAACAACTGTGCTTGATAGACATATATGGAGCACTCAATCCCAAAGCTGAAGAATATACATTAGTCTCATCAGCCCATGGAACATTCTGCAAAATTGATCATATCCTAGGACACAAAATGAACCTCAACAGAATCAAAAGAATTGAAATTTTACCTTGTATCTTCTCAGACCACAAAACACTAAAGGTGGAACACAACTCCAACAAAAATGTTCAACTCCAAACAAAGGCATGGAAGTTAAATAACCTTATACTAAATGACAGTTGGGTGCAGAAAAAAATAAAAGAGGAAATCATTAACTTCCTTGAGCATAACAACAATGAAGACACAAGCTACCAAAACCTGTGGGATACAGCAAAAGCAGTCCTGAGAGGAAAATTTGTCACTTTAGATGCCTATATTCAAAATACAGAAAGAGAACGCATCAACAAACTTACAAGCCATCTTATGGGATTGGAAAAAGAAGAACAATCTAAGCCTAAACCCAGTAGAAGAAAAGAAGTGTCTAAAATTAAATTAGAGATCAATGAAATTGAAAACAAAAGAATCATTCTGAAAACTAATCAAAGAAGGAGTTGTTTTTTTTTGAAAAAAAAAAAATAAAGTAGATAAAACTTTGGCTAGATTAACTAGAAATAGAAAAGTAAAATCTCTAGAAACCTCAATCACAAATGATAAAGGGGAAATAACAACAGATGCCACAGACATACAAGAGATTATCTCTGAATACTACCAGAAACTCTATGCCCAGAAATTTGACAATGTGAAGAAAAGGGATCAATGTTTGGAATCACACCTTCTCCCTAGACTTAGCTAGGAAAAAATAGATCTTCTAAACAGACCAATTTCAAGCACTGAGATCAAAGAAATAAAAAATCTCCCAACAAAAAAAAATGCCCTTGTCTGGATGGCTTCACACCAGAATTATATCAAACCTTCAAGGAAGAGCTTATTCTCATACTGCAGGAATTATTCCACAAAATTGAGGAGGAAGGAATGCCCCCCCCCCCCAACACATTCTATAAAGCAAATATCACCCTGATACCGAAATCAGGAAAAGACCCAACTAAAAAGAACCTCAAACAAATTTCACTAATGAATATAGATGCAAAAATTCTCAACAAAATCCTAGCCAATAGATTATAGCTTAACATTAAAAAAGTCATAAATCATGATCAAGTAGGGTTCATTCTAGGGATGCAAGGCTGATTTAACATATCCAAATCCATAAATGTTATTCACCATATTAACAGAAGCAAAAACAAAGACCATATGATTCTCTCAATAGATGTAGAAAAAGCATTTGATAAAATCCAGCATCCTTTTCTATTTAGAACACTGAAGAGTACAGGCATAGATGGCACATTTCTAAAACTGATTGAAGCTATCTATGACAAACCCATAGCTAATATTTCACTAAATGGAGTAAAACTGAAAGCTTTTCCACTTAGAACTGGAACCAGACAAGGTTGTCCTCTGTCATTATTACTATTCAACATAGTGTTGGAAGTTCTAGCCAATACAATTAAACAAGAGAAGGAAACGAAGGGCATCCAAATGGGAGCAGAGGAAGTCAAACTCTCCCTCTTTGCTGATGATATGATCTTATACTTAGAGAACCCTAAAGACTCAACCACAAGACTCCTGGAAGTCATCAAAAAATACAGTAATGTCTCAGGATATAAAATCAATGTCCCCAAGTCAGTAGCCTTTGTATACACCAATAACAGCCAAGATGAGAGGCTAATTAAGGACACATCTCCCTTCACCATATTTTCAAAGAAAACGAAATACCTAGGAATATACCTAACAAAAGAGGTGAAGGACCTCTATAAAGAAAATTATGAAATCCTAAGAAAAGAAATAACAGAGGATATTAACAAATGGAAGAACATACTATGCTCACAGCTGGGAAGAATCAACATTGTTAAAATGTCTATCCTTCCCAAAGCAATCTACCGATTCAATGCCACCCCTATCAAAATACCAACATTGTATTTCAAGACTTGGAAAAAAATGATTCTTCGTTTTGTATGGAACCAGAAAAAGACCTGTGTAGCTAAGGCAGTTCTTAGTAATAAAAACAAAACCAGGAGCATCAGCATACCAGATTTTAGGCTATACTACAAAGCCATTGTGGTCAAGACAGCACAGTACTGGCACAAAAATAGAGGCATAGACATTTGGAATTGAATGGAAATTAAACTAACATCTTACAACCACCTAATCTTAGATAAACCAAACAAGAACATACCTTGGAGGAAAGACTCCCTGCTCAATAAATGGTGCTGGGAGAACTGGATATCCACATCTAAAAGACTGAAACTGGACCCACACCTCTCTCTACTCACAAAAAAATTGATTCAAGATGGATAAAGGACTTACATTTAAGGCATGAAACAATAAAAATCCTCAAAGCATAGGAAAAACAATGGAAGATATTGGCCTGGGAAAAGACTTCATGAAGAAGACTGCCATGGCAATTGCAACAACAAAAATAAATAAATGGGACTTAATGAAACTGAAAAGCTTCTGTACAGCTAAGAAGCTGTACAACAACCAAAGAAAATGGACAACCTACACAATGGAAAAGGATATTTGTATATTTTGTCAGACAAAAGCTTGATAACTAGGATCTGTAGAGAACTCAAATTAATCTACATGAGAAAAGTGAAAAGTCAACAATATGAGTGGCACCTGTGGCTCAAAGGTAGGGTGCTGGCCCTATATGCCGGAAGTGGCAGGTTCAAACCCAGCCCCAACAAAAAACTACAAAAAAAAAAAAAAAAAAAAAAAAAGCCAACAATCCCATATAGCAATGGGCAAGAGATATGAATAGAACCTTCTCTAAAGAAGACAGACTAATGGCTAGCAAACATGAAAAAATGCTCATCATCCCTAATCATTAGAGAAATGCAAATCAAAACCACCCTGAGATATCATCTAACCTCAGTGAGAAAGGCCCACATCACAAAATCTCAAAACTGCAGATGCTGGCGCAGATGTGGAGAGAAAGATACACTTTTACACTGCTGGTGGGACTAATACAACCTTTTTGGAAGGAGGTCTGGAGAACCCTCAAAGAACTCAAGCTAGATCTCCCATTTGATCCTGCAATCCCATTACTGGGCATCTACCCAGAAGAAAAAAAAATCCTTTTATCATAAAGACACTTGCACTAGACTGTTTATCACAGCTCAATTTACAATTACCAAACTGTGGAAATAGCCTAAATGCCCACCACCAACCCAGGAATGGATTAACAAGCTGTGGTATATGTGTACCATGGAATACTATTTAGCCATTAAAAAAGATGGAGACTTTACAGCCTTTGTATTAACCTGGATGGAAGTGGAATGCATTATTCTTAGTAAAGCTTCACAAGAATGGAGAAGCATGACTCCTATGTATTTAATTTTGATATGAGGACAATTAATGATTTAGTACATGGTTGGGGGGTGAGAGGGAGAGCAGAGAGAGAGAAAGAGGGAGAGAGGTGGGGTCTCACTGTGTAACACACCTCTTTGGAGCAAGACACAACCATAAGAGGGACTTTACCTAACAAATGCAATCAGTGTAACCTGGTTTCTTGTACCCTCAATGAATTCCTAACAACAACAACAAAATAGCACCCACCATCCACTCTGCTCATGTCTAATTGCCTAACCTAACAACTTCTTCAATAAGTCAACCTTTTCCTTCTGCCTTTTTTTTTTTTTTAACCACAGAGTAAAAATCTCTACTACAGAGCAAATTACACATTTAAACCCACCTGTTTAACCTCCTCCCTAAGTCTGTAATGTGCCTTTCTATAGCATCCTGTGCTTAGCATATATGATTGCCTCACTGAGACCCCACATATACAAGATTATAAATTCCTTAAAAGTAGGGACCATGTCAGAGTTATTCATTTTTAAATCCAACACTTAGCACAGTGCCTGGCTTCTAAGGGGGGTGTTCAATAGATAATTTTGAATGAATATTTATAATACAAACAATCCACTAATATATTTCCTTTCTCATCAATAAGACATATAACATATGAAAGTTCCTCTCACTGCCCAGCCCCATTATGCCCTAATAACAAGATCTAAATGGGGAGAGGGTCCTCCCCCAGCCCAACCTGGTGACATCCTCCAAATTCCACTTCTGGAACAGCAGGGGAAGAAATGCTAAACTAGAAGTGAGAAAGCTGTTAAAAGGCAGAGTTCATTTAAGGTTGATTTGAAGACTTTCAGATTTTTTTAAAAAAAATTAACATCTGGACAAATGTGCTTGTGGTCCAGTTCATGAAATGAGAAGCAGAACACGGGCTCAGAGCACCAATTACTTGCCCCTTTGTCTCCCCCATTTCATGGAGGAAATTTGGTGAGCTAACTCCTAGCACATCAATATAATAAAGTACCCAACACTTGGGTAAATTATAGATTAGCTGCAGCAATTGTTCAGCTTTTAAAAAGAGTTTTCCAAATAAGCAAAAGATTTATTTTTAATTTTAGTGCATTTTGTTCAATGCCCTACAGTTTTGAAAAATGCATCATAACAAAACAGAAATGGTCTGATGGCATTTTTTACCCACATTTGCTCTAATTTTCTTAATGTTTTTTCCAGCTGTTCCATAAAAGCTGGACAAATTGTCACTGAGAGAGGAATACAAAAAAAGTAATAAAATAATCACATGTTTTTAAAAAAAATTATCGATAAGAGCTAGAGATGCTAAATGACATGCATGAAAATTGCTTAGTTAACCTGGAAGGAGGTGTTCTCTCTGGTTATTACCATGTCAGTACCTCTATTATTTAACAAGCTGGCTGTGTTAACAGAACTATTTTTCTGGGGTTAGAGAGATGGGATCTTCTGACCTCCAAGTCTCCTGACAGCTTTTAAGAGAAAAGCGCACAAGACATGGGGTCATGAAGGCTGGGTCTCAGTCTTTGCTCTGCCACTTTCTGGCTGTACGGCCTTGCAAAGCACATTGTCAAAAAACAATCAGACAAACCAAATTGAGAGATGTTCTGAAAAACAACTGGTGTGGACTCTTCAAAAAAGTCAATGTCATGAAAATCAAAGAAAAGACAAGGAAATATTCTTGAGTAAAGACAAGTAAAGAGACATGACTACTAAAGGCAACATGTGATCCTAGACTAGATCCTGGATCAGGGGAAAAATGTCTCAGAAAGGACATTATTAAGTCAAGTGATAAAAATTGCCATTCTTTGTGATGTAGGCTAATCTCATTGGGGTTAGGTAATATCTCAAGGTGGTTTTGATTGGCCTTTTTCTGATGCTTAGGGACAGTGAGCATTTTTTGTATATTTGTTAGCCACTCTGTCTTCTTGGGAGAAGGAAATCCCAAGAAGCTGCAGATGCTGGTAAGGGCATGGAGAGAAGGGAACACTTAAATACTGTTGGTGGGATTACAAACTAATATAGCCTTTTCGGAAAGAAGTATGGGGAGAATCCTCAAAAGTAGACCTTCCATTTGATCCCACAATCTACCCAGAACAAAAAAATATCATTTTACCATAAGAATATGTGTACTAAAAAGGTTTATAGCAGCTCAATTTATAATCACAAAAATGTAGAAACAATTCAAGTACCCATCAACTCATAATTGATTAATAAACTATAGTATAGGTATAGCATAGAATACTATTCAGTCATAAAAAAGATGGAGGCTTTACATCTTTTGTAGTTACCTGGACAGAAGAGAAGAACATTCTCCTTAGTAAAGTATCTCAACAATGAAAAGATAAGCATCTCATGTACTCAATATTAATTTGAATCTAGTAGATGAACTATAGACCCACATGAGAGGAAAAACACAATTAAATTCAAGAAGTGGTTGGGGGAAGGGGAGGAAGGGCCCAGTAAGCTCCCACATAATGGACACAATGTAGGGGCATATGGCACACTTCCTGGGTGAAGATTATTAAAGATTAAAGCATTAAAGTTGGACATTTTCTAAGAAATTCAAACGATGTAACCTAATTGTATGTACCCTTTTATTAATCTGAGGAAGAAATTGTCATTTTTTTGTTTGTTTGTGTTATATTTTCATATTGTCTCTTTTCAGTAGAGACTCCATGAGGGGATGGACATTTTCTGATTGATTTGCTTATTTATCACTAGCATTGAGGAGATACTCAATGATAATTTTTTAATGAATAAATAAATAAGTGGGACCACTCTGCCAATCCAATCATTTCCCACAAACTATCAATATTTCACAAGTTTTTGCTACATATTTTTAATCAATTACCTTATTTATAAATAGTTAGAAAGATAAATTAATAAAGTTAATGTTATTAGTCTTGTTTAACAGATTAGTAAACTATACTTCTCATTGAGGTCCTTGCCTCTCAAAGACTAGAGGCAAAGCCAAGATTTAAACCAAGTTCAGACTCCCAACTCTTTTTTCATTGCAGGGGGCAGCCTCAGAATAGCAGGCACATTCAGTCATCTTCTCCAATCCAATACCTCTCATTAGCATCCTGAAATCATATGTACAAGGGCTTGACAAGGTCTCACTTCCTTCTGTTGCTTGTCTTTGACATGATGCCTTCCAGCTACTGTGGGTGATGGAAAGGCTTTTAACCCAGTGAATCAATAGCTGATCCCTGTCCACCTTCATCACTGGAATGACACATGGCAGCCTCGGAGACACCCCAGGTCTTTAAAGCATCTTGTTTGTTGCCCTGAAGTCCTACTTTGGCAATTTTCATGACATTGGCTTCTCCTTTGGATGGAGACAAAACCCTCAGTAATTATTTAGGGCATGATTTGCCTCAGCAGTAATGGTAGCTAGAGTTTTATCCTTGATCCATAAAAGTAAAAAGAAATCATGGAAATTTTCTAAGGACATGATTGTCAAATATTTACGAAGTTACCTGTTAGGTTCCAGACACTGCTCTCAAGCAGCTTGCAGTCCAGTGACAGGAACAGATTATGGAACAATGTATGCCATCAGAAGTGGGGTACAGAATTCTACAGGAAAGGAGGAGAAGCCAAGAAGGGAAGACAGGTAGCTTCATAAATATTTAACAATCATGTCCTTAGAAACTATCCAATGTACTCAGCCCTACTATGAAACTAATTTATAGCTTTCACATGAAAGCTATAACCCAGTTATAACCTAAGAATAGGTGGAAGGGGGAGAGGGAAGGTAGGGAAGGGGGGAGGATGGGCAGAGGGAAGGTGATTGGTGGGATTACACCTACTGTGCATCTTACAAGGGTACATGTGAAACTTACTAAATGTAGAATATAAATGTCTTAATACAATAAGTAAGAAAATGCCAGGAAGACTACGCTAACCAGTGTGATGAAAACGTGTCAAATGGTATATAAAACCAGTGTATGGTGCCCCATGATTGCATTAATGTACACAGCTATGATTTAATTTAAAAAAAAAAAATAGACTTAAAAAAAAAAAAAGAAAGAAAGTCTTCCCTGGGTAAATAACATCTCCAGTGGTACCTGAAGGATACATGAGAGTTTTCCAGGTAAAAAGGTGGAAGTGTTCTTAGCAGGAGGAACTGCGTATGCCCTGATGGTGACAGTGTATGCATGGTGCATTGGAAGAACAAGTCCTGTGTGCCCAGAGCATAAAGTGTAAGCTCGCAACAGCAGGAGATGCAGCTGCCAAGTCCAGCAGGACTCAGAGGTTTGGACTTTATCTTAAGGAAAATGGGAAGTCACTATTAATTTTATATCAGAATGGTCTTCTTCGGGCTTAAATAATGGGAAGACAATGCAGGTAACCAGGACTAGGGCTGCTTCATTTAAAGTCTCTTCACGAAACAGAAACTGCACCAATTATTTTAAGAAAAGTAACTTAATGTAAAGAATTATTAGCCAGGTATTAGAACACTGAAGACCACAAGGTGACATTGAGGAAACATCAACATAGTAACCGCAGGAAGCAGCTACCACTCCAACAACTGGGGGAGGGGAAACAGAAGAGGTTGGTATTATTAAAATTTATGCACTTGGGAAAAAAGAGCTCTGAGGAGAGAATACTGCCCGGCTGGTGACTTCTTGGGCGTTTAGAAGACGTGGCAGAGCTGGGACTCAGACATCCCAGGCTAGCGCATACTGATTTCTCTGAGGGGACACCGTGAATCAGGTTCTGGGAGGGTTAGAAAAACTACAGACTGAAACCAAGTGCTGTTACCAGAAGCAAGGATTACTGCCAGGAGGCATCTAGGGTTGCAGGAACAGGAAGGAGCAAGGCCCCTCTTCTTACCAGCTCCCCATCTTCCGGCTTCCTCTCTCTCCCTGGCAAAGCTCAACAGACAGCCAACCAGCCAACGGGAAATGTGGTTTGCAGAGTTCCCACCCCATTATTAAATAGCTAAGTAACAAAGATAAATTTGAACAAACAATAACTCAGTAACCATCACATCAAAGGTCTGCAGGCTTCTGCCTGCATTGATACCTCCTTGACAGCTCTGGGGATCTGAGTAAACTAGGAACCCATGGATTTAGGCAAGCTCTGGGAGAGGGGAGCACAAGGAGAGGACGCGGACGTGAGAGGGAAGGATCTGAGCACCGGGAAGATCTCGGTAGCTCTGCTTCTGCTGCCCACCCTGCTCCATCAGGGGCAGCCTGCTCCACGGATCCTTGCATCTCCCCCCTGCCCCCGAATCTCCTAGTGTGGGGTCCTTAACCAAACTCCCTCTTTCCCAAACAATGACTCCCTGGTGATCCCGGAATATTTTACACGCTGTCCACATTACTTCTGGTTCCTTCTGGGAAATCCTCTTCTCTCAGCCACACAGGTTAGGGCGAAGGTCCAACTGTGCTTGAAGTGAAACACATGACATAAAACTAAGCCAATCAAAATGCTGCATTCCTGTTGCCACTGTGACTGGTTCAGCTTGTTCAGGTGATCCAACCAGACCCAATGAGATTAGGAAAGAGACTGTACTCTTCCATTGAAACTTAAACTGGAATTTAAGTACAGGAACTGCCTCAACTATTTAACAACTTCAGGGGCAAGGTTGTTTGAAGATGAGCCTACTACATCAAAACGAAGAAGCGCAGAATACAGAAATGGGTCCTGGTTACATAATTTGAGCTCTGAGCTGTAACTGAAGACAAATCTGTTGTCAGGGCTTGTCAGTTGAGTAAATTACCAAATTTCTTTTTTTTATTTAAGCCACCTGGAGTGACGTTTTCTCTCGTTTGCTGCAAAAAAGCCACAATCCAAAAAGATACTAATAGAGCCACGATGTCTTGCACTTATCTCTCCACTCTTTCCTTATTTGCTTATTTCCTTTTCTTATCATTTTGGATAATAGTCCTTGCAGGAGAAAGACTTCACACAATAGAAAAATAGCATCATTAAACAAATGAAAACTGTTCAACCTCACTAGTAAACAAAAAAATGCAAATTACAATGAGAATGATCTCACCTTGGAAATCACTGTTACAATATGTATTAATGACTTAAAACTACTTATAACCTTTGACCCAGTAGGTCTACTTTTAGAAAACAATAGCATAAACCATTCTCTATTGGCTTGACCTCTCTGGTCTAACTCTAGTTTATCAATGTCCTATTTAAAGGTTAGTTACTAAAATTGGACATCATATTCGATATGTAATAGAATATAGAGTCTCTATACATTTTTAGGACCTTGAATAATAGTTCTATGTATACTAATTAAGTTTTGGTCAACTATCTTTTCTAATTTATAATAATCTTGTCAAATCTCTGTTGCATATAAATATTACTTAAATCTTACATTGTGAGTTCTTTATATGTTTATAGTTTATCTCTCCAATAAGACTGTAAGTTTCTTGAGGCAAAGTACTAGCTCTCATTTTTATAACCATTCAACAACACTTCAGTCAACAAATATTTAGTACCTATCAGCTATGAAGCAGAAACTGCATAGTGGCTAACATCAGAGGATGCACAGTTTGTGATGGATAAAGAGACCAAAATAAATGTCTTCCTGGAAATGGAAAATAGAGCCAAGTTTAATTCCAAATGAATTGGTCAAACCCAGCTATCAAATCCTAGGCAGCTTAGAAATTATCTGAGACCCATAGGTTTTCATGAAGTCCTAAAATCTCAATGCAAAAATGGCCAGTTCTTGCTATGGTTCAGTCTTCCCTTCTGGAGCCCAAGATGGCCTGAAGAAGGGCTCCCTCTCAGTATCTCAGGTTCCTGTGTCTCCAGCAGCACTCAGTGTTCAGGTTTCTTGAACATTTCATGCTGCGTAATGGCTTTGAACATTGTCTTCCCTTGTCTGGAACACCACCTTGGCCACCTGATGAATACATCCTTCAAGACCTCACAGAAGTAAGTCTCCTCTGTGATGCTTGCCCTGAATCCTCTCCCTCCCTGATCCCTGCTGATGCTGTTACCTGTACCTATCAGTATTAATGACACCATTTCTTGAATTCCAATTACTTATTTACCTGGATAATTTTTCCACAATGCCATGAACTCCTTGAAGTCCTCCTCATCTTTGTATTCCAGTGTTTTGAGCAGGGCTGAGCACATGGTATGCTCAATGAATTCTCGTGAATTGATCATTGAATAGATCTTAAACTGATTGAACCTAAATGTTTTTGAGAGTTGTAATTGATAAGATAGAAAAAATTTATATGCATTTTTGTCCAGCCAATTCTGTAAACTTATGTGCACAGACACATACACATACACCCTCCTTGGGTGTAACTGTGCTGTTTCTAAATATTAGTGAAGGGAATATTTGACCACCTGGAGACCTTCTGCAAAATAGACCATGCATTAATCAGGAGAGCTTGGGCTGACACTTTAAGAGGTAAAAACACTCAGTGTTTTCGCCCAAGAGTGACATTTTTGTCTAATGATATTAATTTTGCACCATAAACACCTTAGACTACAAAAAAAATCAAAGTAAGTGCCTGTCAGGTTGACAATTACAAATGGCAAAGGAAAGATAGATTAATTCCTGTAACAGTGAACTTGAATTATACCAAAAGACAAGTATTTCAAAAACAATTTGACATAGATTAATTAGTTCTGTGTCTTCATAAAGCAAGATCTTTGTTTGGCTTGAAATATACTTAACACTACAGGCAGTTGGAGTGTAACAAATTTGGTTTATTTTACTTGCTTAGTTTTTGCCTGAATTTTAATTCTGAGTTTTCCGTTATCATTTATAGCTCTTCCCATAGTCATAATACTCAGTTTGGGAACACATGTTTATTCGTACATGGTTACCAAGTGGATTTCTAGCAGAAGCAATCATTTCATAAAGAGAAAAGGAAATAGAGGTGGGCCTTACTAAAATTCATAAAACAACTGCATCAAACTACAGACGTACAAAACTAAAAACTATCCACTTTTCAAATCATTCCTCATAAATTTCTTAAATTACATACTTTTATTGAACTATGTGCTGTGTGACTTCGATAAACTTAACCTAAGGAAGTTATTATATAGGTATGCAATGATTTACCTTCAAATTGCTTTAACATAGAACCACTCATAGTAGAAAAATATTCTGAACAATTTTTTTAAAAAATAAAATAGAGTATCTGTGTATTCAAACACTATACAGCCTTTACAAATGATGTTGGAGAAAAGTATTGGGAAAATGATCTTGATACAGTAATAAGAGAGGGGAGGAGAGCAAGTCACAAGAAATATTTGGAAGCAGCAAAAATAGTGATTATGGCTAAGGACAGCCAGATGGCCTTGGTTCAAATCCTAGTTCTACCACTCACTAGCTATGTGACTTTAGGCAAGGTATGTAACCTCCTCTTGCCCGTTTGCTCATCTGTAAAATGGGCATAAATACTAAGACGTTTAAAGCATAAATTTGCTGTGAGAATATAAGGTAATATAAATAAGTAAATAAATAAATAAGGCACTTAGTGCCAGAAATACAGCAAGTGTAACATAACCTTTTGTGCTTATTAACATTTACAGCATGTGGGTCTTTAAATACAGTTATAAACATATTACACATAAGAAAAATACTCAGGGCTCTGAGCCCATGAGTAGGGTGCTTGCCACCTGCACCGAGCCTGGCGGGTTTGAGCCCGGCCTGGACCTGCTAAAACAACAATGACAACTGCAACAACAATAACAACAACAACAAAAAATAGCCAAGCATTGTGGCAGGCACCTGTAGTCCCAGCTACTTGGGAGGCTGAGGCAAGAGATTCACTTCATCCCAAGAGTTTGAGGTTGCTGTGAGCTGTGATGCCATGGTCCTCTACCAAGAGCAACATAGTGAGACTCCGTCTCAAAAAAAAAAAAAAAAAAATACTTGGAAGTATATGCTTAACTATGGTTATCACAGTGGAATTAATGATCATTTTTAGGGTTTTTTTCTTTATTTTTTACTTTTCTAGAATAACAATGCAGGATTTTAAAAATTTTTAAATATTGATAATTTTAAGAAAAGTTCTTTTCTTATATACATCTGCTTTTGCTCTTAAAACATTTTGTTAATAAAATAACATTTTTAAAGAAGTGCATGTATAATATACTACAACATAATACAACGTACAGCTATAGATTTTACTGGAAATTAAATACAAATCCATTATATTTGAAGAATTTGAAGTCCACAGTATAAAGTAATGTATGACTATAGTTTTGTTTTTTAATTATTTATTTCCTGGGATTAACTATTTCTTCATGCCATTAAAAAATGTCATTCATTTATTCACTTAACAAATATTTTAAGTATCTACTATGTGAATGGGATACACAAAAATCCTTATGCTCATGTAGCTTACATTCTAGGAGAGAATGGGGGAAAAACAGACAACAAAATATATGAGGAAATTATGTAGCATACTAGAAGATGACAATTGGGTCTGACAAGGAAATTGAAGCAGGGTGGCAGGAATCTGGCAGAGGAGCAAAGGGGAAGGGACAATTGTCAGCTACAATTTTTAAAAAGATGGTCATTCTAAGTGCTCACTAAGTGCCAGAACTGATGAAAATACAAAGACAACTACTCAATTCCTCACTCCCTAAGTAGTTACTGAGTACTTTGAATGTGTCAGGTACTGGGGTGGGTGTTAAGGATATAATAGTATCCCAAAAAATCTTGAGTCCTGCTTTAGTTTGTAAAATACAAAACCTTATTGTCAGACAATACTAGTAAATAAATAAATATAAATAATTACAAGTCATCCTAAATATGCTGAAAGAAACCAACAGGCGCAGGAAACGGATGTACCCTTTCAAGCAGCTCAGAGATCCTCTCTCTGAGGAAGTGACATGTAAGCTGAGACCTGAAGGATGAGAACAAATTAGTCAAGTTGAGAAGAAAAGCCCCCTAGAGCAAAGAGCATGTGCAAAGGCCCTAACACAGAAAAGAACATGGTATAAAGTCCCTAGAAAGGAATTGTGTGGCTGGAGACTAGAGGACTAGGAAGCAAGGGGTAGGGGAGAAGGAATGAAAGTGGTGAGTTAAAGAGGAGCCAGCTCATGCAAAACCAGTCTACACCTCGCTTTTCCACAGAACAGAATACAGTTTTGATCAATTTCCAAATACCTCCTCCATATTGCCCTTATTCCTTGAGCTATTTCATGACATCACCCTCCCCCAGGAGAATTCCAGTTCTGGCTCAGAATCTTTTATAAGGTTGTAGCAGTCAAGCTTTCAGCAGGGCTGCAGTCATCTGAAGGCCTCAATGAGTCTGAGAGATCTGCTTGCAAAATAGCTCATTACATGGCTGTCAACAGGAAGCCTCTACCTCTGCCCAGGGAGGCCCTTCCACGGGGGCCCTCGCAACATGGTAGTTGGCTTTTCCTAAGAATGAAATGACCTAGACAGAGAAAGGAAGAGAAACGAAGTCTTTTATAACCTAGCTTCAGAAGTAACACATCACGACTTTTGCCACAGTCAAATGGTCGCATAGTCTGGCCTTGATATGATGTGGGAGGGATCTGCACAAAGGCATGAATACTAGAGGGGGGGGATCACCAGGACCCTGCTTAGAGACTGGCTACCTGCTTAACTGTGTTAACATAGGTAAATGTTTAATTTTGAGATACATACACACCCACACATACACACGACTTTCCATCTATACATACACACACCAAACTTTCCATCTATACATACATACATATAACTTTAAAATTATATATATGGCTCAGTATCATTTCTGACACATAGTGAACAATAAAGAATAGTACTTTTTACCAATACTGCTCATAAAGTAGCCATTTGCCATTTTAGCAGCTACTTCTGTGCCTCTCCCTCCACAAAGTATCTTACTCTTTTATTAATAAAAGGGGTTTTGATATAGGGAGTGCTTGACACAAAAACATCACACATCTAATGGCAAAAACTCAGGAATTATGGTAGCTTTCAAAGACTTTCAGCTCAGAGACACCTTTCATTTGTTCATTCACCAAAATGCAGTGGACCTATCAAAACATTTCAGAGTTACTTCCTTATCTCTAAAATATGTGAATAATCATTGGAGCTTCTTAATGATGTCAGCAATTTAATGAGAGCTCCAAGAGTCACCAAAGAATTCTATAAAAATAGTATTCATGGAGTATAAACCAATACATATTCAAGATACTTTTTGCAGTGAAAACTGGAAGAAGCTAACATCTGAAAAATAAGTCAGAGTAAGCAAAATATAGAGGTTAGGGGTACACATCAAGCAACAGAACGGAAGTAGGGAAAAGAAGGTAATAATATTTGTATAAATAAATTTCTGATAGGGTAAGTGTATAAATATGTGTGTGCATATATATATATATACTATATATAAATATCAGATTTATATGATACCAGGCATAGGGTGGCACCTGTTGCGCAAAGGAGTAGGACGCTGGCCCCATATATTGAAGGTGGTGGGTTCAAACCCAGCCCTGGCCAAAAACTGCAAAAAAAAAAAAAAAAAAAAAATCAGATCTATATGATATCAGGCATATATGTCTGGTGTGGTATCATCTGTGATAGATTCAGATACAGATGCAGATACAGGCATGACCATGCACAGATCTCACCCCATGTACTCTGTGCCTTTCTTTATTTAATCTCACAATCACCCTTGGAGGTCAGTGCTTTCACAGGTGAACAAACTCAGTGAAATTAAGAAATTTGCTTAAGGGGGTGGCACCTGTAGTTCAGTGAGTAGGGCACCAGCCCCATATACCGAGGGTGGCAGTTTAGAACCTGGCCCCCGACAAACTGCAACAAAAAATAGCCAGGCGTTGTGGTGGGCACCTGTAGTCCCAGGTACTCAGGAGGCTGAGGCAAGAGAATTGTCTAACCCAAGAGCTGGAGGTTGCTGTGAGCTGTGATGCCACAGCACTCTACCAAGGGTGACCAAATGAGACTCTGAGAAAGGAAGGAAGGAAGGAAGGGAGGAAGGAAGGAAGGAAAAAGAAAGAAAAAAAGAAATTTGTGGAAGGTATCAAAACTTTTAAATAGCTCAGGCAGGATTTGAGTCTGTGTGTTTAACCAGGGGTCAGCAAACCAACAACTCACTGACCAATTCTCTTAGCTGTCTGCTTTTATAAATAATATTGTACTGGAACAAGCCATGACCATTTCTGTACATAGTGTTTATAGCTGCTGCTTTTAGGCTAGCAACAGAGATTGTATAGCCTGCAAAATCTGAAGTATTTGTTATCTGGCCCTTGACAGAAAAATTTTCTCAAACCCTGCTCTTTATCACTATCTTATCTGAAAAATTAACATGAAGATTTAGAAAAAAAACATAAATGTGGTCCATTTAGATAAGAAAAATCTCTTGGGTGTGGTGGTGTCTGCTTTGACAGTTTAAGTCTACAGTGAGTTGGGAAATACAGACTGTGACTTTAAGGTTTAATGCTTTTAATGCTTGAGAAGAATTACAAGAAGACATTTTGTGACATTTGAAGCTGTTTCAATTTCAGCTGCCTGTTATCTGAGACACCAAGTAAAATCACTAAAAATTTGCAGTCTACTTACTTCAGAGCTTTCATAGGAGACCTATGATTCTCCTGATACACCTTAAATAAAAAAAAAAGATCATTTTAGAGATATTATGTTTTGTAAGCCAATGAAAAATATAAATTCAAGATCTTTAGTATTTTTATTAACCAAAAATAGCACCCAGGCCTCTTTGAAATCTCCATAATATAAATATTTATTATAAATCTACAGAAAGCTTAGATTTCACTTCTATACACAAAACCTCATGTATTCATTCATTCAATAATTTTTTTCTGAAAACCTACTATGTACCAGGCACTGCTTATAGAAGGATTTTCTATCAGAAGTCAGTGACTTTATCAGTATTATATACCTTTCACCAATGATATTTTCACTTTCAAATTAGATGAAAAAAATAGATGTCTCTATTGTCTTCTAGCTTAAAGTCTACCAGAGCAGAGAACCCAAATAAATACAAATAACTATAAAAATATATCATTACAATTCAGTGAAGACTGCTATAACAAAATATTGTAGACTGAATAGCTTATAAATAACAGAAACTTATTTCTCATAGTTCAGAAGGCTGGGAAGTCCAAGACCCAGAAGCTGGAAGATTCACATCTGGTGAGGGCTCATGTTCCAGTTCACAAAATGAGGCCTCCTTGCCATGTCCTTATTTGGGGGAATGGACAAGGCTGCTCTCTAGGTCCTCTTTTTTTTTTTTTTTTTTTTTTTTTTTTTACATATACATGTGTTTATTAGGTTTCCATTTTTTGCCTTCACAAAATTAAAGAAGCTTAAAATTTAATAACAATAACAATGTTTAAGATAAGGACTAGAAACAAAAACCTCATAAAGAATGAACGAATATAAATACATTCAGAAAAGAAATCAGAGAATTGCTGCATCGAAATATTAAGCAATAATAATAATAATGCAAAGAAAGTAATATTCACATTGTCAAATAAGAGTATGTCTGTTATAGTATGCTTTGACTCTGAGATTAACTGATGACTCAATCTTGGTACTCAAGAGCCCAAATCCCATTCCAGAAGGTGCTGCTCATAATCTAATCACCTCCTAAGACCATTACTTTGGATGTTAGAATTTACACATAAGAATTTGGGGAGAAAATTAAAATGTTCAGCCCTTACCTACAAAATGTTTGAAGAATGAGAATCTAAGCAAGACAGTAACAGGGCACCTAATTCCCATTGGAAAACTGGGAAAGCTTCTTAGAAGTGACAGCTGAAGTGGGACCCAGAGGAGGAGCAGGAAAAGCCCAAGTGAATTATTTAGGAAAGAGTCCCCTTCCCACAATATTCACATGCTGCAATGCTGAAGACTTGAGGAAACTGGGACCAGGATATAATATTTAACATTTGCAAGTTGGATGTTGGTATTACTAGTAATACTTACATACATGTGCATGCACACACACACACACACACACCAATTTACAAATAGGTCAACTGAAGGTGGGAGAACAGCTGATTCATTCATTTTCCTGGAAAATGGCACATCTGAGGGTCAAATCCAGGCTGACTCCTGTGGCCAGAGTTTCACCACCCCGCTATGGACATCTCACTCTGCTCTTCAACAGTAATGAAACTGGGAAACCTTTGCACCACAGCCTGGCCCCCATTTCAGTACATGTGACACTGAGCTAGTCTAAGGAGACACTGATTTCAGAGATACGATTTTGCTTTACAATTTCCAAATTCAGGGAGAAGAAATGTCAAAAGCTGTTATTTAAACTAAGTTCTGCCCCCAGACTCTCTGGCACCCCAGCAACCAGCTCACCCTGTCTTCAACAGCATAGTTACTTCACAAATTTCTTTTCTAGAAATAAAACACCATCATTTCTTTATACTTGTGAACATTCCAGAAACAAACTCTGGAGTTTTATAAGATATAATCACTCCTTCTCCTGGTTTCCTGGTCCAAATAGAGTCATTCATTTCCTGGGATTCCATTACCAAGCTCAGGAAGCTGAATGTCCTGAAAATGCCCAAGAAAAAAGTCACTTTCTTTTACAGAAACTGTGGGTGTGGATAGGCATAGTGACATTCATATCTGTGAGCATTTAATTCCCGATTGACAGATGAGGAAAGATGGCTGGAATGGAGTGAGATTATTCCACAGTTCTTACAGACATTTAGATTCTATTCCCAAAGAGAAAAGAGAATCTCCAAAGATATTCTATTTCCATTAGAACCCAGAGGTTTTTCTGGTTATCAATAGCATCCCAACTTTCCCTCTCTCCATTACATCAACATTTAATGATTTGGGGACAAACAAACATAGATTCTAATTTCACACATTAAGAGCGACCTTGTGCCAGGGTCCCACCCTGGGGGCAGGGTTCCATTAAGACCTGTGGATCTAGCGGTGGTCAACTGAAGAAATATAAAGTTAGAAAAGACAGACAAAGAGACAAGACACACAAAATAGAATTTTCAAAGGTGGGAGCACATGGGACCACCCCATTTGTGAGGTTCTTGTGGGTAACCCTGAGTGTCAGTTCCACTTAGCTTTTATTGAGGGCTATTTGCTCATTAGCATAGAGAGTAAGCTCAAGAAGGGAACAAAGACTTCAGCAATTTCTCTGAGGTAACATATCAGCTCCTATTTTCTCTAAAATCATTAATCTTAAGGGTCTGAGCAGCCTTGATAAATTCAGAACCAGAGCCTTGTATGGCAGCAGCTCCTATCTGTGGTCACAAACACAGATTTCTATGGGGGTATTAATTCTTGCTAGTTCACTATGGAGTAAAACACCACTGGTGTCAATCTCCTCTGAAGAATCGGTGGGAAAGAGGAATTTTCCTCTCATCACCACCACAGAGGCATCTTCCTCTGTGATAAGGGATATAAGCCCTTTTATCCATATTTCAGGGCTTGAGATGTTCCCTTGATATCTGCCCCAGCCATAATATAAATCTCTACAATGAGTATTTGCTTTGGCTATTGAGTGGGCAGGAGGCAGCCTAGTTAATGTTTCTTGCTAGGCCTTACATACAGCATCCTCTGTGACCATTATTACTTCAGAGTGTTTACAGACGCAACAGGGATGGTTGCAAGCTGAATCCCCTACAGGCCAGGCTTCCAGAAAAGCAGGAAACTTGCTCAGATAAGAAATGTAGCAGTGGCTGGTTTAAAGGTAAACTAGCTGACTTTCCTTTGTTCTGACTTGTTCAGCTTACTTTTTTATTTTCCCCTTTTCTGGGTGTGTTTTCCCGTGCTAAGAATTGGGTCTTTGGTCCCCATTCTGCCTCCACCTTAGGCAACATAAGTGATAAACCTGAGTTTTGGTTTATCAATACCATTTACTCAAAATACTAATTTATTTTCCTAAATCTCTGCTTCCAATCCCACACTGAAGACTGATATTCTGCTGGTTTTCATCAGCATGGCAGTGCCAGTTATTAATATTTTAACATTAAAATATTAACTCTGTTTATAGTTTTAACAAATATCCACTACCTTGAGCGTTCCAAGAAACTCACTTCCAGTACCACTATAATCTACCCAGAAATCGAAGGGTTAATACCTAGAACATCTGGCACCTCTAGGACCCCATAGTGGGTATCATTTCTTATCAATTGATAGCCAGGATAATCAAAGTACCAAAAATATCTGTGTTTGCTCCCATACAAGTTCTCCCAGGGGTCCCCAAGAACCAGCCATGCTTCATCCATGCTTTCCTCTGAACCCCAGAAACCTCTGGCATACACTATTGGACCATCTGGACACTCGTGTATGGGAGGAGCCAGTCCACTACTGCTCCCAAAGGCCAATATCTGATCTACCTGCCAGACTGTACCATAATCTAGCAGAAGCAGAACGGGGGATCGCTTCAGCAGAGCTGCTGATACCCGGGGAAGCACTTGAATCACAAGGACAACCACCACAAGCTGGCATCCCCTAATATCATGTCTGTGGGGCCACTTGTGGAAATTACAGTGATCCAGGCTCTGAGAAGATCAGAGAAAACTTGGACAGAAGATGGTTGAGTCAGGAGACAGTAGGAGCCTCAACAGGCTCGGGCAAGTGGCTGGAGGCTGCAACCCCAAGGCTGGCACTCCCAAGAGACAAAAGCATTTTCTGGAGTCCTCTATTTGTCACAATATTCCCCATTTCAAAGATTAACTTAGAAACCAAGAGGCTATTTAAAATGTTACAGAGTCTAAACCCAAGCCCAGGCACCTTGGCAACACAGGGACATGCTTAATCTTCACACTGCACAGTCTCTCATTTGGCCTGAAGTATACTTCAATTTAATTAAAAATGGCATTCCAGTAAATGATTTTCATGGCTTAGCTGAAAAGAGAGAATTTGATGATATAAAAAATCTCAGGCAACATTATAAAATCTAGAAAAAAAGTTTTAATGTAATTGCTTAGTTCAGCAGAAGCTGAGAGAGGTCTCGGGACCATGAAAAAATGTTATTGATTTTCAAAGAAATTCACTACTTTTTAAGACTGCAAGTCTCCAAATCACTATCAAGTGAACAGAGGGTTGGTGGAAGAGTTTGATATAATTCCCTATGTCAAACAAGGTGTCATTTAGCACGTGACAGCCATGCCATCCAGAGATCACTGCAACAATTTCTAAAAATCAATAAACGCCTGTAAATCATTAATGTTTTAACAGACAATATGCACTACAACTTCTATCACTTGGCAAACAGTTTTATAAATTTGTGGAATAAAAAGGAATATGTGTTTAATGTTTTTATTTGTAGCTTAATTTACATAGTAACTTATGTGACTGTAATGCTTATTAAGTGTTTTTAAATACCATCCCAAATATGCTTATAAAAAGGATGTTTTCATAAGTGTGTATGAAAGTGAGCTGGTGAGTTTATGATAATATGAGTATAGTATTCAAGCACCACTACTCTGCACAAAACATCAGGGTAGAACTATGCATAGAGAACCAGAACGCCCAAAGGAAAGGAAGTAAAGTAGATGTAGTTTTCTTTTTTTTTCTTTTATTGACTTTCAGATCCTTCCTTGGAGGAGCTAACAATTCCCTACTTCATGTGGTCCTGGCAAAATGTACCAGAATGCTGTCTTTGACATAAATTAAGAAAGAAAAAGAAAAAACACCTGACAACTAGTTTAAAATCTCACATAAGATAAACCCAAGAGGTAAAGCAATTCAATAGCATCTAAGTCCCCTGTTCTTAAATAAGCTAAGAAACGTTTCCCTGGAGCTTCCCAACCTTCAGAAGACTCCCAGTTCACATCGGTTGACCTGGGGACAAGTGACCAAAATTGGCTTACATGTACCCTTCTAAGTCAAGTACGTATATGGGAAAGAAATGGCCTCACTGACGCAGACTCAAAGTTCCCTATTAGACCACCGGTAACAAGATTTCATCAGTCAAAAGTCAGAGAACATACCACTTGCACTTGAGCTCCACATTCACCAGAAAAATTTTAAAAGGTAGACCATGAGGAGGAAAGAGTCATTTAACAAACGATAAATAATTATTTCCCTTGATATCAAAAGGTAACAGGATACTGTCAAATAAAGCAATCACTTATCTCTCAACCATGACAAAATGTTCCCTAGTCATGCAAACAGAAAGCTGGGTCCAAACTGGACACGAGATTCACCATTCCTTAACTGGTCTGTACAGCACCCAGTGGCCACCAAGTGACAAGTGTGCTAAGCCTTTAGATGAAGCCAGTCAATCACCAAGCAAACAATCTTTTCAGAGCAGACATTTAGTGATACCACTTGTATTAGACAGCAATTTTTTTATTTAAATTGTTTAAAACTCAACTCCAATGGCTTAAGCAATTGCTTCCAAATCAGGCTAAGCTTTATAGGAAGCTTGTTAATTCCACACTTCAGGTATTATTACCAAAGACTCTTGGTATCTCATTTTCTTTCTGTCTCTTAGTTCTACCTTCCATGGTGACAGCTTCATCATCAGACTTCATATTATGGATGTGCTCACAAACATACAAAGTAGCTTGAGCTTTATTCTTATAACAACAAAACACCTCTCCGTGTTTTGTGTCAAGCCATAGATCTTTATCCTATATGATTTAGAGAAAAGAAAATGTCAGTTCCAATAGCATATACCCAGGTCTGAGGGTCTCTTTCATTATCCTAAAACATGTCATTTAACTAAACCCAAACTATTAACTGTAGCCAGAGCAAGAATACACAAATTGCTTTAGGCCAATGACAGCCTACTTCTTGAAGTATCAGATCAAGCCCACAACAAAATCACACAGAGAAAGGGGTATGCTGAAGGTTTAATCAGAGGGAGAAGGAAGGAATGAGTATTAGAACAATAAATTTCCACTGCATCTGTCTTCTACAAATAAGTTCTTCTCTACATAAAGGAATTTTTGCAGAAAGCCTCCAGTGTCCAGTACTATTTCAGAGCTACATTTTACCAAATCACATGGCTCATTTTGTTCATGCAACTTAAGAGAAAAAAAAACACATAAAATCATGGCATATTTTATTCAACTGTCCAAGAATTAGAGTCATGGTACCTGAGGCATCCTGCTCTGTTGGCTCAGAAGCAGATTTTGTGGCTACATTTCTCCCTGATGAAGCATCATGTCAAGGCGGTTTCTGGATTCATGCTCACTGGGCTGTAACCATTGCTAATCGAGCTTGGAGATTTGGTTGCTGGCATTAGACATAGACGTGAGGCAAAAGCTGGGCTCAGTGATGAGATGCTGGCCCAGATTGGCATGTGGATCATTTTCACTCAATTTCCCACCGTTGAAGGATCAAAGCACTCTGAGTGCAGCAGTCAACCAGAAGAAAATTCCAAACCTGTGTGTGTCCACCCAGCTCCTGGCTGTAGCCTGGAAACAAAGTAAAAAACACAGGAGTTCCCAACTTCCAATGATATGCATATATCAAGCAACGAGATGAGAAATGAGAAAAACATGCTCTGCAGCCTAAGTATGATGTTACTGTTGGAACATCCCAACTCCACAGCCATCAGTGAGCAGCAGGATGGTGTACTGAAAACTTATCTGGAGTTTTCACACTTACACTTATATTTGACAAATTACTACTTTTCAAACAATTAACTTGCCATCTCAAGGATTCAATCTCTTTCTCTGTAAAATGGGAATAATGTAATGGAATAGACAGGTGTTGAAGCATCTACCTAATCTACAATTACTTCTCTTTACTGTCCCTTGCCGTATAGAGAAGCCATTTTGTAAACAGTTGATCCCAGCAGCCACTTTGCTACAATAATGACAGTTGATTGGACTGGGAGTAAAATCTGGCCACAGTTAAGCCATCTACGTTTCTCTCCCTGGTAATATATATAGAATTGGGCCTAAAAGGAAACAATTAGTCTCCTTCAGAGCGAGACCAGTAAAATGGACAGTTGAGCTATTAGCAGTCAGACTCATTTGTACTGACCAGCCTACGACAACTGTCATTGCAAAAAGGTTAGAAAGCAGACATACGAAGACTCTGAGAGGAGACCAAGAGAGTCCCAACTGCTTTCCAAGCCCTTTTGGAAACCTAGCTGAGACCTGCTTAAGAGTTCCAAGACAAAGCCCATATTCTTTTTTTTTTTTTTTTTTTTGAGACAGAGTCTCACTATGTCATCCTCTATAGAGTGCCATGGTGTCACAGATCACAGTAACCTCTTAGTCTTGGGTTTTTGATTCTCTTGCCTCAGCCTACCAAGTAAGTGGGACTACAGGCATCAGCCTCAATGCCTGGCTATTTTTTTGTTGCAGTTGTCATTGTTGTTTAGCTGGCCCAGGCCATATTCAAACCCACCAGCCTCAATGTATGTGGCTGGCGTCGTAACCACTGTGCTACAGGTACTAAGCCCATATTCTTTTTTAAATTGACAAATAACAATTGTACATATTCACAGGTACATAGTAATGTTTCAATACATATTATATATGTACTATAAGCATTCCTTTTTCTCTGCACTCCTTGGAATTTGTTATTTTTGTCTTTTTGATATAAACCATCCTAACTGGGGTACGTTGTGGTTTTGAGTTGCAGTTCCCTGTTAGTGACACTGAGCATTTTTTCACATATTTGGTGGCTACTTGTTCGTCTTCTTTTGAGAATTGTCTGTTCAGATCATTTGCTTATCTTTTAATTGGATTGTTTGGTTTTTTACTGTTGAGATGCTTCAGTTCCCTGTATATTGTAGATATTAAACCACTGTCACATGAGATGTTTGCAAACATTATCTGTCTCCCATTCTGTGAATTGCCTTTTCACTCTGTGATTGTTTCCTTTGCTGTGCAGAAGCTTTTTAGTTTGATGTAATTTCATTTGTCTACTTTTGCTTTTGTTGCCTGTGCTGCCAACTGTCTCTTGATAGGTGAGTTAATTTCTGCATTCTATTTTCTGTTCCACCAGTCTACATATCTAGTTTATGTCAGTACCATGCTGTTTTATTCACTATAGCTTCATAATATATTTTAAAGTCCTATAAGGTGATATCTCCAGTTTCTTAGCAAAAAAAAAAAAAAAAAAATTGCTTTGGATAGTCTGTGTCTTTTGTGGTTCCATACAAATTTTAGGATTGTTTTTTCTACTTCTATTAAGACTGTTAATGATATTTAGATAGCTTTGGGTAGTATGGTCATTTTAACAATATTAGTTCTTATAATCCATGAGCACAAGATGACTTTCCATTTGTTTGTGTCCTCTTCATTTCTTTCATCAGTGTTTTGTAGTTTTCCTTATAGAAGTCTTTTATCTCCTTGGTCAAATTTATTACTAGGTATTTCTTCTAAGAGAGAATGCTTCTGTGCAGATTCTCTGCCTGCTTATCAGCCAGTTCCTACCAAAATGAACTTTATATGTGTGCTGCAATTCAACATCTATGGGTCGCCTTAGGTGCAAGAGGCACTATATTTGGTGCCATCGAAACAATGTGTTTCCTCTGCCCTTAGCTGCAGGTCACCTTTTCAATATCAAAAATGTTGATGCCTTACAAGGATATATGTGAAACTTAGTAAATGTAGAATGCGTATGTCTTAGCACAGTAACCAAAAAAACGCCAGGAAGGCTATGTCAACCAGTGTGATGAAAATGTGTCAAATGGTTTATGAAGCCTGTGTATGATGCCCCATGATCATATCAATGTACACAGCTATGATTTAATAAAAAAAAAAGAAATGTTGAAAACACAAAGTTCCATATGAAGATTGTATTCTATAAATGTTGTAATGTTGTATTGAGAGGTTCACTTTCAAAACAAGCTGTTAGTGATAATAGCAATAATAGTAATTATAGTTGCAATTTTCTTGCTTGCATTGTGCCAGTGACTTTGCTAAGTACAGTCCACACATTTTATTATTAAACTTTATAAGATACCCATGGGTTGGATATTGTTATTCCATTTTCATTTATGACAATACTGAAGTTGAAAGAGGTTAAATAATTTTTTGAAACCAGTATCCAATCTCATTTCTATGCAGAGCTGCCAGATAAAAAATGGAAAGCCCAGTTGAATTAGAATTTCAGATAAAAAACGAGTAATTTTTTTGTATTAGTTTGTCTTATGTCATGTGTGGTCTATTATCATATTAGAAAATTATTTACCATTTATTTGAAATGTAACTTTAACCGAGTGGTCTGCATTTATTTTTGTTAGCTAAATCCAGAAACCCTATCTCTATCTCACTCTAAAAACATTTGCATCAGATCATTAGGTTGTATTGCATCTAGTTGACTCTTATGCACAGCCAATTCCCAGTTTACTTACATGAAATTTTATGGATAAACTTCAAACATTTAGCACAGACGCAAGATCCTTTATGTTTTGGCCTCTTTCCTCCTTGTTTTCAGATTTAGGCATATAGCAAGTCCCAAGACACTGAGGCAGGAGCTGAATGGTGTGTCTGGAGGTCACATAGATGATGTGGGGTGAGTTAGAGAAGTAGGAGTCAGATCAGAGAGGTAAGAAGGGCCAAATCCTGTAGGCATGTAGATCACCATGAGGATTTATGTCTGTCCCCTGAAAAAGGTAGGCAGCTATTCGAGAATTTTGAGCAAAATTTTGACATGGGCCTGGCTTAAACTTTAACAGAACCAAATTGGCAGCTATTTAGAGAACAATCTGTAGAAGAATAAGGGCAGAAGCAGAGAATTATTGCCAAATATTCAGGCAGTAGCTCAAGTGGCTGCTTTTCTCAATGGAATTCATGATTCAGGCTTTAAAGTTGTGTTGCTTGGTGGTCTTGATGACAATTTTTCAGTTGGAGATCCCAACTTTAACACGGGACTTGGTGTGGCTTCTCTGGCATAATAAGAACTGAAGGGACTTTGCACCAACTGTACCTGGTGGGTGTTCCACGTTTAGGTGTGGGAAAGGCAGCCTCGCTGGCTGACAACAATGTATTCTCACAAAAGGTGGTGGCAAAGGCTACAGCTAGGCTGCCTCACCAAGGGGGGGGGGGGGGGGGGCAGCGAGTAGAGGCAGCACATGATCAGACATTTTCCTGAGCTCAGCTGCGACACTTCCTGGGACCCTCAGAAACAACGGGGAGAGGCTCAGAAAAGGAGTAAGCTTTTGCAGCTCTGCAGATGCTGATAGGAAGATGGTATATTTTTATTATTAATATAAACATGACTTAAGTTATACCATGTCTGGAAAGGCAATGAAACATCAGGGTCACCAAAATTTAATATGTGGTTAAAGGGAACAATACAATAGAAAAGGACACAAATACTCTACAACAAGAGCACAAAGGCTTACTCTGTGCCAGGCATGCAGATTTTTAGACACTACTTCTTTTGCACCTCATGACAAATCTCGGTCAGACCCATATTATTTCAATCCTCTTTTACAATGAAATAATGGAACCTAGTGAGGACAGGTGTAAGTAATCAGCTTGCACAAAGCCATGGGGAATTTGAACATGCTTCTGTTGGACTGCAGGCAGAGCTCTTGTTTAATAAAAAAAAAAAAAAAAAAAAAATTAAGCCTTCCTGCCTCAGGGGAAAATTGCCTGTTAGGCTAGGTAGAGGTCTTCAACTAAAGAGAAAATGATTGAAATCAAGAGAGATGCCAAGAGTAGCAAATCTGATATGCAAAATGAATAGGTTGTTACAGAGGGGTTAGCGTTCCAGAAAGGGCAAGATTTCAGGTGGAATGCCTAAAGCAGAGATGTCTGCTTATCAACACCCTTTGTTTCACATCTATTATTTAGCCACATACTATTTCTATTGAGAAGATCTGGCCAATTAGCTTGCATGGGTCTGGCTATTCATGCCTCATAGCAGGTCACCCAGCCCAATGACTTGTAGGACATATACATTATAGTTGTTCATCCTATCCCTAACTCCATAAAAATTATGGAATAGCTTCCTTTATACCCTCAATATGTATTCCCAGGAAGATGGGATATGATGGATTGACATAGCTCAAGAGGAAGGTCTTTGAAGGCTGTGCCAAAATACATGCCCAAATCAAACAGATTAATTACTTTCTTGCTTTCTTGCTTTATACTTCTTACTAATTCAGTTGGCACTGCCTTTGGGGAACATGTTAAGGTCTTGTCTGTCTTGTAGCTGACATTCAGTCTAAATGTTAATAAAAAGCAAGAGAAGCACAGTTGATAAGAGGGAGCGTCCAGGTGAAAGATTTAATTAGGAAAGGAACAAAAAGTTCCAACAAGGAGACATTTTCAGTCTTTCTTATTGATTAGAATGCTTTATATATTCCAGTTTCTCAGTGGTATACCAGAATGCTTGCTTATGGTTCTCTTTAACTGCAGGATTCGATTTGTGGTTTAAAGCTTCCCCAATGTGCATAGGAATTCAATAGCTGGTAAGCCCAGGTGACTTACTGCTCAGATGAATGTTTTGTTATATACTGAAAGATGTATTACAAGCTACTGCTCAGCTTGCATGCCTAAGTGTTACACAATTCAGCTGGGTAATTCTACTGTGGATTCTTACTAGATTTACCTGATTTGATTGTGTCCAGTCAGCAAAAGCAAAAGTAATTACAAGTAGAATTCAAAAGAACTTAAATTTGCCTTAATCCATTTAAATGTTTTGCTTGTTTATAGTTTCTTTTGAGAATTGCTGTTTTAGCTTTTTTGTTTCAAACCTCAGCCTGATAAAAGAACCAATTCAAGCCTGCTTCTTCAGATAATCTATGTTAGCAGTTTTAGCAAACACCCCAAGTATTGGATGTAAGCTGACCAGGAATGTTGGGAGCACTGGATCGGCCTCCCTGAGGCTCCATAACATATGTGATAGTGTTGTAATGTCCTGGAGTGCACACAGAAGCCTTTTCTCATATACTACGAAGTACATTTCCATTTTTGAATTAGCAGGGTGCTAAACATTTACTTTTCTATAGTAGTTCCACTAAACAAAGACGACTTTCACCTTGGATTATGTTTTCTTTATATATATATATATATATTTAAAGGGGGATACAGATTTGGTGAACATGAATAAATAGAAAAGAAGAGCTTTCAAGATAAATGTCTTATTTGTGGAGTTTCCAGCAGTTTTATTTTAAAAAAACCGCCAACTTTATCTACCTACCTGCCTATCATTTTAGATATCTATTGCATTTTGAATTTTAAATATATTTTCCATAAATGATCTGGGGACCATGAAGGATGATTTGAATATCCTTTCTTCAACTTTAGCACACAATTCTTTCTTAATTGGTCATCCTTCGGCTGGCAGCCTTTACTGACCATGTCAGGTTTGTGTGGTTCCCCAGCTATAAACTGTGTTTCTCATATGGCTTTTACAATAATATACTGTGATATGTATTTTTGGCTGTGCCATTTATCCTCAGTTAGTTCATATCTATTCTTTTCTTTTTTTTTGTGATGGAATCTCACTTTGTCACCCTAGAATCCTGTGGCATCATCATAGCTTACAGCAACCTCAACCTCTTGGGCTCAGGTGATCTTCTTGCCTAGCCTCCTCAGTAGCTGGGACTACAAGTGCCTGCCATGACACCTAGCTAGATTGTCAATTTTTAGTAGAGGTGGGGCCCCATTCTTTCTCAGGCTTGTCTCAAACTCCTGAGCTCAAGCAACCCAGCTGTCTCGGCCTCCCAGAGTGCTAGTATTATAGGCATGAGCCCTGAGCCCAGCCAATTCACATCCTTCTTGATATGATTTTCTTTCTTTATTCCCATAGCACAAATGTCAGTGCTTTTCATTTGATGACAAATCAATAAATATTTGTTAATGGATTTATTCAGAAACAGGAATCAAATAGTGGTTTGATAGTGTATGCATAGTGGATTAATATAGAAGCGCAATTTGAAAAAAAATAAAATTTCGATTTCTGTACACTAGTGGAGTATATATGTATAGATTATTGTAAAATCACACATTTTCAATCTCGGCTGAATTCTTATAAATTTTTGAGTCCAACCTTGTTTCCTTTTTTGTTTTTTACACATAGGGAAATCAGTCATCTCTGTACAAGACCCTAAGCTGCTTGAGACAAGGAGCAATTAAGTATTTCATTTCACACAGAAAGCAATCATTTTGGCTCTTTTCATTTTTTGGTAGCACCTAGTGGCACACACGATAGGTTCCCAAACATTAACATAACAAATTGCTTCATGGAAATAAATTTCACCAAGTAGATGTTTAGAACTAGATATTGTGCGGACAGCCTGTGCTCATGTCTTCAGCTTCTCACTGCTCCCTAAAGAGCAACACATTTACAGCTACCCTACTGACTCATTTTGCTGAATCTCTGTCGCTACAGACTCAATTCTTCTTTCTTGTTCATTCTTTCAGAATAGCATTCTGGATTTGCTTTAAAGAGATCCAAAATGGGCATGTAGCAATCAGATCTTTTAGACTACTATTGCATTTGCTAAAATCCTAATTATACTGTATTTTTTCCATTCAAATTTATAATACCCTTCATTATGACAAAAAGAGAAGATTTGTGCTTTTGTTTTGGGGAACCAAAGATGATTTGATTCATGTGGTCTGAATAGGAGAAAACAGTAGACAACAGACCAGACAATTATCTCTTGACCGCTCACTGGGAGGGATGCCCTAGTCTCTATCTAAATTGTAAGCCCTGAGTACTAAACTTATCCTTATTCATTATTCTTCAAGTCTTAGAAACAGAATGATATACTGGAGATAGAATTTAATTCTTTAGCTAAGGCTCCATTTATAATGCAAGGGTTGAGGGAGCAAATCTGAGCACCTCCAGGCAGGTGCTAGTTCTAATCAGTTACTGTCCTTGTGTTTAGAGCATAATCCAAAGACCATGGTATACAAGGTCAAGTTTTGCTTCTTCAGACCAGAGGGAAAGTCAAACAGAATGGATTTTAGAAATTTCTGATTTAACCTTACTATTTTGCAGGTAAGAAAGCTGGGACTCAGAGAATTTATTTGTTTAAGGTGATTCAATTGAATTAACAGTGATGGATCTAGAACTGAAATTGGCCATGCTCTCTCTGGCATGTCAGTCTTTTGGTAACTGTCTTACCCTTTCACTTCTCATCTAATATTTGAAGTGATTTCATGCCCATATAGATAACTCATCTTGCATCCGAGCCTCTGAGTTCCTTAAATCCTTCATCTGTTGTGACTTTTACACTGACCTCACTTTCATGGATTCTCTCATCGCCTCTAACTGTTTGCCTCTGTAATATCCCAGTCTAATATCCCAGTCTCTAATTACAACATTTATTTTTCTTTCTCTGATTCTTTTTTTTTATTTTTTTTATTTTCTTGAGACTGGTGCTCTGACTAGAGTGTTGTGACATTATAGCTCACAGCAACCTCAAGTTCTTGGGCAAACATGTTCTTCTTGCCTCAGTTTCTCTATTTTTAGTAGAGATGGCATCTCACTATTGCTCAGGCTGGTCTTGAACTCCTGAGCTCAAGCAATCCACACACCTCACCCTCCCAGAGCGCTTGGACTATAGGCATGAGCCACTACACTTGGCCCTTTCTCTGGTTCTTCATGACATGGGACTTTTATTAATTTGTCTTCTTTATTTTCTCCTTTTCAGCCCACTCCTACATTCCCTTTCTTATTTGTCAGATTTCATGACCCACATAGTTAGCCACCTTTTTTTTTTTTTTACTAATATTCTCAACTTCGTTTATTTATTGTTTTTCTTTGCACTTGTCTGATAAAAATCCAACTCTGAACTTGTTTGCTTTCCTCATGCTTTCACATGGGCTGACAAAAGCCAATGGAGAAAATCTCACAGCTCGACAGATCAAGGACTTCCTAACGGTAGTTCTTAAAATGTGATCCCCAGTATGATTTGGGAACTTGTTAGAAAGGCAAATTCCTAGAGCTCCTTCAGCACACTGGATCAGAAACTCTCAGAATTAGACACTACAATCTGTGTTTTCATAAGTTCTCCACATATTTGTAATACAATTTAAAGTTTGGGAAATACTACTATATTAATTTTTGGTCTGTACCCTTGTCTGGCTATTAAACCTGTCGATCTTTATATGCTCTTCATATTAGTAATCTTCTATGTTTTCCATGTTACTTCTTTCAAATCTTTTCTATTTTTCTCTAATTTGAGATGCCACCCATCTTTCCTTACTCTCTAGAGGTTCTCATTCTTTAACTTCTTAGTTTGTGCTTGAACTTCCTTAAATTCCTGCCACAAAAATCTTCAGACTTACCACAGTTCATTACACAGTGGAAGAGTCTTCATGTCTGACTCCCTCATTTGTCTTCTAGATTTCTTTCCCTTTAGTGTTGGGGACTTTCCTTTTTTTCTCTTTTCAGAGTTCTTGCTTTCTACTAACATCCTGCACCTAACCTCATCACAATTTACATTCTGCATGTGGTGAAAAGGCTTCCAGCATTTTAAGCAAGGGAGCGGCATTATCCAATATATAGTTTATATCCTTCTTCTGTGAAGAATCAGTTGCATGAGTCAAAGCTGAATCAAGAAAACCTGCCTGGATGTTATAAAAAAAATCTGTAGAGAGAGGATGGAAGGTAGCACAGGCCAGGGTACATGTAAGTAAAAATGTAACAAGCCCCTAGGCTGTGATTTGGAGGTAGAATTAATAAGGGTGGGCGTGGAGGTCAACAATATCCTAGTTTTGGGGGTGTAATAACCATGTGGGGGTGATACTGTTTACCAGAATGAAGAATACTGGGAAAGAATAAGATGGTTAGAAAAAAAATCAAGAAAAAATTCAGGTCATGTTATGTCTCAATTGTTTATTGACAATTTACATGGAAATAAGGGTCTAAATATTTAAGTCTGGATTTCAAGGAAAAGATCAGGAATAGACATGTAGGTGTAGGAATCTTTAGTTAATAGCTAGTACTTAAGTTCTGGTATTTGATGAAGATGCCTTGGGAAGATGGGTAGGAAGAGAAATTGGCCTGTGAAAAAATTCTGAGTTACCTAATATAATAGCAAGAGTTTAGAGGCAAGGGTGAAACTCAGCAAATGTGAAATGTAAATGTCATGCCACGGTTACTGGGAAAATGCCAGGAAGGCTATGTTGAATATTGGGATGAAAATGTGTCAAATGGTTT
>CAUYPK010052777.1:0-19753 GCA_963574355.1 Loris lydekkerianus | reverse complement strand
ATGGGGCACCATACACTGGTTTTATAGACCATTTGACATATTTTCATCACACTGGTTAACATAGCCTTCCTGGCATTTTCTTAGTTATTGTGTTAAAACATTTATATTCTACATTTACTAAGTTTCACATGTACCCTTGTAAGATGCACGGTAGGTGTAATCCCACCAATCACCCTCCCTCCGCCCACTCTCCCTCCACCCATCCTCCCCCCACCCCCTTCCCCACAAGAAAAAGTATCCAATGTACTCAGCCCTACTATGAAACTAATTTATGGCTTTCATACAAAAGCTATAACCCAGTTAGGTGGCTTTTTGGATCACACTCTGTTCCCCCTTCCTGTCTGACCCTAGGCTCCGGGCAACTTGTAGCAGGCACCAAAGCCAGATGTCCCCATGGGCAAGGGGCCACAGTGTCCCCTGGGAACAAGATAAAGCAAGTGCCCAGCTCAGGTGGAAACCACAAGACAGCCTTTACCCAGGGCTAGCCAGGGGGTAGGTGGGTACAGGTGACCCCAAGTCATACAAAGCTTCTGATGGCAGCTAATCCAAGATTTATGACCACTGAACACCTGGAATTTCTGAAACAGGGCAGGAGAGGGTGACCGGTGCCAAGGTTATTATAGAGGAATAAGAATGGCTACTCTCAGAGTCATCCGGGAAGCCTGTCTGTCTGCCTGTCCATCTGTCCTCTGGCCCTGCCCAGGACCCTAGAGAGAACCCTGGAGACACCTCCACCCAGCATCCCCGCCTGGCCTGTCTCAGAAGCAGCACAGCACAGAGGACACTGGTTACATGTTGCCAGGCAACAGATGCTGCCCCCAAACCACGGCCACCTCTCACACCTTATGAGAGTGGAGATGGCACAGGAGAGGACTCTGCCAGAGACAGAGAAGCGTCAGGAGGGAAGACATTGAAGCTGAGCAGCCACAGAAGGAAAACAGGAGCCCAGACAGTGTGTAAAGTGCCAGAAAGCAAACAGATGGGGAGGAAACCTGGCTCACGGAAGCCAGGGGGACAGACAGAGGGAACACGGAGGAAAGTCTTCTGTGTGAGGCCCTAGAAAAGCCGCCTTCCTCTCTACTTTTCTCTTTTTGGTCAACTCTGTCATGATTAGAGATACAGATGTTGATAAGGAAGATAACAGTGGTGATGATGGCTACAACTCCTTAGGTGAGTGTGCGTCTGGTGCTGGCCTCTACTTTACCTGGTGAGAGACTTCTATTACACACCCTTGAAGCAATGGCACAGTTCTCCCAGACCTTCCAGGAAACGTGATTATCCTAAAACAAAGCTCTCCACCATCATCACTATCTCTTTCACACACAAGGCCACTGGCTGGTCAGTCTAAGTGACCTTGGGTTCTGGGACCTTCAAGCCCTGTGCAAACCAGTGAGGGATGGAGCTGAAGCCAGGCCCTTGGAGCCAGGATGCTCAGGCCCAGTGGCCATGCCTGCTGCCAAAGGGACCTCAGGGCACCAGGAGTTCAGCACAAGCGTGTTCCAGGAAGGGGACCCTCTTGGCAGCAGCCTTGGGCTGGCAATGAGATCCTGGCTTACTGAGCTCCCAAAGCCTCCATTTTCTAATTTCTAAAATAGGAAAATTACTCTTGCCCTGCTTATTTCACAGAGCACTGGGCAGCAGGGGGAAGGCACGTGGACTGTGTGGTTAGAGCCTAGCGCTTCTCGCCTCCCAGACACGATGACCCCTACCGGTTGGCAAGGCTGCAGACACCCACACAGACATGCTCTCCTCTGGGGAAAGAAGCCTCAGCCACAGTGGGCAAGTGGCCCTGCTGCTCATGGCTGTGGTTCCTCTGTCAGGAAGATGGAGGTAGTAACTGCAGAAGGCCACTGCTGCTGGGCGTTGGAGGTTGGGAGCCAGCGCCTGACAATGACAGCCTTTCTCCTCCCTTGGGCTCCCGGTCACCCTTGACTGCACGTCACTAGCCCTCTAATTTTGCATCTTCTGACTGGGGAAACAGGCAGTGACCTCAGGAGGTTACAGTCTAACTCCTAAAATCATGAAAAGCCTCGAGACACATTTACTCCCTAAACAAAATCCACAGTTTAAATTATAAACAAGAACAAAACTAAACAAATTAAGAGTACCGGTAACTAAGTGGGAACAATGTCATGTTAAAACTTGACAAAATAATTACAAAGCTATTACCCAGATACAATATTCGCATTTACCTAACATGCAAGTTTGACAACGTAGGTGTTTACTTTATTCATTTTGATATGTATTTTCTCAGAGAACGTCTAGTCAGTCCCCAAACCCACCCCTGACATCCTGCCTTTCAAAGTCGGTGCCCTCTGTCTCACCCACAGCAGGAATCGGCTTCCCGCTAGGAATTGTTTTCTCTAGAGCATCAGTCAATGTTTTTCTAGATACCAGACAGCATGTCCTCACAGAAATCACAAAGTGACCACACAGACCCAATCAGAAGAAAAACTTAACATACTCTGCACGTTATGTTTCTGCCCCACTCCATGACACAACTCTCAGATTTGGCAAATGCTCCTGAGCCCTGCAGTTGCCATCAGGACTCAGGTCTAGGTCTTCCCTGTCCTGTGAGTCAGGACCGGTACAAACCCCTGACCTCCCTGTGTCACCACGTCCTAGTCCACAAAATGGGGATCCTGGGCTCCCTGTCCTGCCTGCTCTCCTCTTAGGGCTGCTGTGAGGAAAGCACACACTTCTTGTTTGAACTTCGTAAGTTGTATAGGTGGGAGGTAGGATAGGCTTATGTCCAATGCACCGATCAGAAGGAGGTGGCCTGGGAAAGGACAGGACTCAGGGCTTGTCAAGAACCTACCATAGTTGTAAAATGATTTTTGATCATCTGTGTAAATGCCTAAAAGGGGATTGCAGGATCAAACGGTAGGTCCTCTTTTAGTTCCTTGACAATTCTCCAAACTTCTTTCCAAAAAGGCCGTATTAGCTTGCATTCCCACCAGCAGTGTAGACATTTGCACCAGAATGTTTATTGCAGCTCAATTCATAATTGCCAAGTCATCAAGTGCCCATCAACCCATGAATGGATTAACAAATTATGGTATATGTACACCATGGAATACTATGCAGCCATTAAAAAGATAGAGACTTCACATCTTTTATGTTTACCAGGATGGAGCTAGAACATATTCTTCTTAGTAAAGTATCTCAAGAATGGGGGGAAAAGTATCCAATGTATTCGATACTACTATGAAATCAGTATATAATTACCTACACATTCATAGGAATAGTAAAACATAACTGTAGTCCAGAAAGAAGGAGGGAAGAGAAAGGAGAGGGGAGGGAGAGGGGAGGCTTGGATGAGGGAGGGTTTTGGGGGGACCTGACCTAATGTGCATAATGCAATGATACATTTCCAAACTATTAAGAATAGAGTATGAAGGTCTTACCACAACAAACAAATAATCCAGAAGATGGTTATGTAAATCAATTAGATGTGAGCATTCCACATTGTAAATCAAATCAGCAGATTGTACCTCATAAATGCATTAATGTATACAGTTATGATTTAATAAAGAATTAAAAAAAAAAAAGAACTCACCACAGGCTGGGCGTGGTGGCCCACATCTCAGCACTTTGAGAGGCCAAGGCAGGATTGCTTAAGAGCAGGAGTTTGAGACCAGCCTGTCTCTAGAAAAAGTAAGAAAAATTATCCAGGTATTGTCCCAGCTACTCAGGAGGATGAGGTGGAGGATCACTTGAGCCCAGGAGTTTGAGGCTGTGATAAGCTGCGACCATGTCACTATAATCCAGCCTGGGAAACAGGCAGAACTTACCTCAAAAAAGAAAGAGGAAGAGAGAGAGAGGGAGAGAGATAATCACCCACGGCCATAGGCACTTACTTATTCAACAGAGGGCAAATGATGAGCCCCAGGTCACAGAGCAGGCCCACTATTAAATGAAGCTATGGGCACAGGCTTCCTGACTACAGGTGCCACATGTTTCCTCTTTCGTAGGCAGTAAAGTCTCATGAGTAGCTATCAAGGGTCGTTATTATGATCATTGCTACTATCACTAAAATTGAACCAAACTGGCTTTCCAGAGCTGGGCCTCCTGCACTAGAGGAAGGAGCATAAATGTAATCTTCCAGCCACCACTGAATGTTTTAAAGTAACAGAACATATAGAGCAGGTGAAATTGGAAGCCAAGAAGGCAACTTCTACATCTGGTGAAGATGACAGACCTGTGTCAAGGAGTAGCAGGGAGGGATGAGCTCGAGACATTACAGAACAGAGTTCCATGCCTGACCAAAAGGTGAAATGGGCTGGGCAGGGCACAAGGACGGCGAATGATTCTAAGCCTGAGAGATATTTGTGGCCCCAAAGCACTTCTTCTCCTCTTCATTATTAAGAAAATGTAGGAACAGGCAATAGTTACCAATAATAAAAACTATATTGACCAATGGATATGAATAGAAGTGGTGTGTTACATGCAGGAAATGCCCTTAAAGATAATGAACATTTTTGCCCCTTCCTTTCTCCTACTAACTAGAGGGTAGATGGAATGGCTGGAGCTTCAGCAGCCTCCTTGAGCTATGAGGAAGAAGCCCCGGACTAAGGATGGCAGGGCAATAAGGGAGAAGGATTGTGTATCCCTGATGATGCCATCAAACGTCATACCTGCTATGAACATTTTTCTAGATTTCTTTTGTATGAGAGAGAAACTTCTATGTTGCTTAAGATACTTTTATTTTTGTTTTCCTGTCACTTGTAGCCCCAAACTAATACTAACTGATAAAGTTCTTGAGAAGAAGAAAAAAGCAGAGAAGCACAGAGAAAATTTAGAGGCAACATGATGAGTTTGGTTAAAACTTGGCACACAGACACCAGTGCATGAGAACATGCATATATTAACAAAACTCTTAGTCCAGTGAGAAGGATGTCTTCAAGAACTCTATGTTCCTGCCACCCTTTCTGATCATTCTCTCTCCTGTCTGGCCTGCCACAATGGCCTCCTCCATCTTCCTTGTACTTCTCTTGTTCTCCCCCAATTTACTCACAAAGATGGCACAGTGACATTCTTAGGATGAACTACATCACAGCCTTCTCCTACTTAAATCTCACCAGTGGCTCTCACTGCAAGTAGCCTCAAGCTTTTGATGTGTTCCTCAGGACCCTCCTATCTGCCTCCTCCCCCTTCTGTGGCTCAGTTCCTCCCATATTCACTCATAAGCTCCATCCATTTACTATCCTGCTAGGGACTCCACACACCAAGCTCTTTACCAGCTCAGGGCCTTTGCACACACTGTTGTCTTTTCTAGGAAATTGTTCCCTCTTGATCTGTGAATGGCTCAGATGCTTCAGGTGAAACATCACCTCTCCAGGGAGACCTTCCAAGCAGGTCCTAGCTGGATAGGATCCTCTCCATTACTTAAAACAAACAAACAAACAAAAAAAATATTACAACCTTATTCTTCCCTCCTTCACAGTGTATGTCATAGATTTGAAATTACATACTTACTTTTTTGTTGTCTGTTTTTCCTGGTAAACTGTAAGCCCCATGAAAGAAAAAAATATATATGTGTTTTATTTTCTAAGGTATATTTAATTCCTGGCACAGTGCCTGGTGAATGGCAGAGCGTAATAACTATTAGTTACAGGCTGTGCCCCCCATCCCCACCTTCACTAAAGCTGGGAACAGCCTCTTGACACTTAGGGTTATGGCTGGTGCCCACGTGGCTGAAACACCTTCCAACTTTCTGTGGCTCCTGCCTGATAGTGGCAGTGGCTACATGGAGCAGGGTGCGGGTCGTTGCCTGCAGGTTGAGGCTAAACAGGGCCTTTGCAGTTGTGCTGCCCAGCAGTTAACAACAGAGCAGGGTCTAGAGCAGGTGTCCTCAAAATTTTTAAACAGGGGCCAATTCACTGTCCCTCAGACCATTGGAGGGCTAGACTATAGTTTAAAAAAAAAACCAAAAACTATGAACAAATTCCTATGCACACTGCACATATCTTATTTTGAAGTAAAAAGCAAAACGGGAACAAATACAATCACACTGCTTCATGTGGCCTGCGGGCCACAGTTTGAGGATGCCTGGTCTAGAGAATGGCTGCAGCCAGCAGCGCCTGGACAAAGACATGCCTGGGGCCCGCTCCTGCTCCGCGTTCAGTCTGGGGCCTCTACTTTATAAGAACATTGGTGACTGGGGAGGAAGGTGAGCAGGAAGATGACATCTGCTTAGGAAGTCCTGTGAGGAGTGATTAAAGGGATCGGACATCACTGGGCTAGAGAAGATAGGATTAAGCCTGTCTTTAAATACTTCTGGGACCTTCAGTGGAAAAGGAAGCCCCAACCTGCTTTAGGTGCTCACCTGTGCTTTAGGTGAATGACCCTATTTCCTGACCTAGGCTCACCTGCCATTAACACTATAAGCAAAGTCCAAACCCACTTGTACCCAGACGTCAGTGCTTCAGCCGCCAACCTGTGTTGCTTGCACTTCTGTGGGTTTGGAAAACAGAGTTAGGACCTAAGACAGAAACTAAATTTTAACCAATATGAGGGAGACGTTTCTAAGTCAGAGATGTCTATAACAGACTGAACAGTCCTTTAAAGTAGCGTCCCAGGAAGGGCTTAACGGAAACAATGTGATTCTGGCCAGGCTAAGTACACATGCAAGGTAAACAGTGTCACAGAACCAGAGGCCAAACTTCACCCTGGGTTCAGACTGTACCCACTGCAAGATGAACCCTCCAATGTGCTGTTGCTATTGCTATCGTGTTCTGAGCACTTCTCCTGGGCTTAGCAGAAACATGTTTAAAAACTTTAAAAGGAATTGTATTAACTCGGCTCTGCACCCCTCTGCTGTGGGGGTGTGAGAGCTCATCCTGCAGGTGCTATGTAGCCAGGCAGCTCCCACGAGCCTCTAGGAGAACAAACTGACCAGGCGTGTTAGGGACGGCAGGCTCCTAGGCCCCTGCCACCAAGCAGCCAGGTGACTGAGGCTGCCCCTTACACTCTTTGTACAGAGAGTGGTGAAGGAGGTATCAAGGCAGAATGGCACAAGGAGAGTGCTCAAGGAGTAAAGCATGTTCTTGTTCATCTTCCCTCCCAGTTCAGCCTTGGGGGCACTGGGGCCATGTGCCAGGGGATGGAAGTGTCTATATTAAATGGAAGGAGAAAATCACATGACAGAGCCCTCCAACAGCTCAACTGTGCCAGCCATGAAAGTAGGGCTCCACCCTGCCTGGGCAGGGGCCAGGTGGCCCAGCGGAGGGTGGTGGAAAGCACAGGGAGAAGATACCGTGGGCCACCAAACATGTGAAGGCCCATGGGGGCAGGGAGTGGGGAGCACCAGAAACGGAGGGCACAATGGAAACAAGAGGGTCAAACAAAACAACCTCAAAATTGAAAAACGGAAAGGCTGATAGAATATGGATTTCCTGTCTTGACTGATGTCAGCCATGAATAGATATGGTTGACGTGGCTTATAGGAACCCATCCCTTTTCCTCACTGCAGCCCTTCCAAGGACTCCCGCCCTTCTAGGATTTTTCCCACTGTTTCCTCCCAGCGTATCCCTCCCAACTTGTACCAGGGAGAGAGAATTAAGCTCTAATGCCTGCAAGCACCCTCGTAAGTAGCAGCGTAACTTCTCTACATCTAGCCAGGTACTACCTGTAGCTGCAGACCACCCTGGCTGTATCAGGAAAGTGGTCATTGCAGTGAGAAAGGCTAGATGAGCCTCCCCAGCTGGAGAAAGAAGCTGGAACTTAACTACGGCAAAAATCCTGGAGACAAAAAGACACTGGTGACTTTCCAGCAGGGGAGGGAAACCCAAGGCTGGAATCATTTGGGGGCTAATTCAACCCAGTACAGAGGGCCCTTTGCACTCACACTGTCCCAAACTTAGTGCTTCAGGATACAAATTTTACAGAAAATTTCCTTGATTCCCCATTTCTTGATTCTCCTAAGAGTTGCCATCCATTAATTATAGTTGACTATTTTAAATTGCACATGAACTTTATGGACACCCTATATATAAGTAATGTATTAATTATTTAATATAAATAAAAATAGTAAAAGCTAGCCACGAATTAGCAGTGCCCATGTTTTAAGTGTTAAAGAAAACAAAAATACTAAAAATTAGAAAGAAGAAAGAACTGCTGAATCAGAAATAACAGAAAGAAAGTGGGCTGTGGAGTAGCAGGGACAGAGGAAAATGTGTAGGCGCACCTGGAATCACCACGGGAACCCAGCGACAGAAGCCAGGGCGGCTCCAGACAAACAACCCAGTCCTGAAGTCCTTCCTGGTTGTCAAGAGGGCAACACTGCAGTGAGACTGGACCTGGACCTGGTCCTGGATCTGGACCGGCTCCACTCCCCTTGAGCCAGTGCACAGAGCCCCTGGCAGCAGCGTCACTGTAGGTGCTCAGTCACCTGTGGAGTCCGTCTCTGCTCGTACTTCACCTACAGAACTCCAGTGCCTGGTCATACTGCACTAGGGCCAGGGTGGGGCTCTGAGTGAGATTGTGCCAGGCCGGAGGAGGGCGCAGTGGCTCACACCTGTAATTGTAGCACTCTGGGAGGACTAGGCAGAATGATTGCTTGAGCTCAGGAGTTTGAGACCAGCCTGAGCAAAAGGGAGACCGGTCTCTACTAAAAATAGAAAAGCTAGCCAGGTCCTCTGAGCTGAGGCAGGAGGACTGCTTGAGCCCAGAAGTTTGAGGTTGCTGTGACTTAAGACGCTGTGACACTCTACCCAGGGCGACAGAGTGAGACTCTGTCTCAGAGAGAGAAGCTTTTATTGTGATTTTCAGGAGAAAAAAAAAAACTGTAAGTAAAAATTGCGTTATTCAGCTTTCCTTTCTAAGCCCTGATAATACGAAACATGTGTTCCCATGGAAGATGAGAAGAAGGTTTTTCGTTGAGTGTGTAAAAACAAATACCTGGCTCGGCAACTGTAGCACAGGGGTTTTGGCACCAGCCACATGCACCGAGCCTGGCAGGTTCGAACCTGGCCCCGGTCTGCTAAACAACAATGACAACTGCAACCAAAAAATGGCCGGACGTTCTGGCAGGTGCCTGTAGTCCCAGTTACTTGGGAGACTGAGGCAAGAGAATTAATTAAGCCCAAGAATTTGCGGTTGCTGTGAGCTGTGACGCCACAGCACTCTACTGAGGGTGATATAGTGAGACTCTGTCTCAAAAAGAAAAAACAAAAAACAAATACCTCTTTCCATTAAAAATGCATATATGTATATACATGCTCATAGAAAGTACACTAAAAATAAAAAGTAGTGAAAATTACAGGTAACATCCTACAGAGAAAATAACTTAATATTTATATGTATCTTTGAAACATTTTTATGCATATTATGCATTCATATAAATGGGTAACAACCTGTACAATACTATTCTGTGTGTTCCCTTTTCAAATATTAAGTACTATTTTCCTACCTTGTGACAGTCTGCAAAAGGTTAATTTTTTAATTGCAACCCGCCATGTGGATGTGCTATAACTTATTTAACCATTTAAATCCTAGTCATTTACTTGGGCTTTGATTTTTTTTTTAGCCATGCTGAAGAACCTTGAAATAAATTGATTATTCCATTAGAAGAGCTTCCTAGGATAAACTAAAATTAAAATTTTAATGGAATTTTAATCTATTGGATTAAAGTTACTAATTTAATAGAGGCTCCTGTGACAAACTGTTAAATTGTTTTCTAGAAAGGTGGTGCTAATTTCTTCCTTGCCATCAGTAGGAGACCACTTCTACCATTCAAGAAATTTCTCCAGAACTGAATTTTATTTATTTAAAATTTTGCTACTCCAGTGGAGAGAAGATAATTCTTCTTATAGTTTTAACTTGTAGTCCTTTGATTAGTGAGACTATGCGTTGTGTGTTTCATTTTATCAGCTTTTTTTATTTCTTGATGATCACCTTAATTTTTATCCCTCTTTTTTAACTAGGGAAGTGAGTTCTTCTGATTAGTTTTTAAAACTGCTTTGTATAATAGGGGTATTTACCTCTTGTCATGTTTGCTGCAAATATTTTTCCTAGCATAACATTTGCTTTTTAAATAAGCATACTTTTTGAGGTACAGAAATCTAAAATTGTATGATGTAATCAAGTTCACCAGTTTTTTCCCTCATGTTTTTTTTTCCTCTTCTGAGATTTTATGCTTAGTAGTTCTTTCTCATCTCAGAATTGATTAAATACTTTGTTTTCTGGAGCTTGTTCATGGCTTTCCTTTTACATCTGACTTTAATTTGCCCGGAATTTATTTTGGTGGCTGATGAGAAGTAAGGTTCTAATTTGATTTTTTAATCCCCCTTAACATTTATCGAATAATCTATTGCTTTCTAGTTGGCTTTCTTTTTCACATACTGGGTTCATAAACACTAGAGTTTCTTGCAGGATTTTCCAGGATGTTTCATTAATCTGTCATCATATTTTCAGTAATGCCAGAGGACTTAATTACTTTAATAACCCATATTAATATCTAGTAGAGAGAGCCTCCTCAATGGACTTCTATTTCAAAAAAGTTAAGCTATTCTCATTTATTAAAACATCTTCAGGATCAATAGTTATTCTCCCCTAAAATTTCTAATTTTGTTTGTGCTTAGTTTCTTTTCAATTAAATTTATTAATTAAAGTTGATATCTTTTGGATTTACAAATTCTAGGTTTTTTTTTAACTCATTAATCCTGTCTTTTTCTTAGTTAGAAACTTACTCTGCTCTCCTGGGTTTGTTTTGTTCTTCCATTGAATTCAATTTATTTTCCATCTTCATTATTTTTCTTTTTTCTTTTTTTTTTAAGAGGTAAGATCTGGCTATGTTGCCCAGGCTGGAGTGCAGTGGCTATTTGCAGGTGTGATACTGGAACATGTCAGCCAGCCTGCTGTGTCAGTCTCCATCGTAGCTAGGACTACAGGCCTACGCCACTGTGCCTAGCCATTTTTTTAATAATGAAAATCTTTAAGGACATTTTTCACCTGAGTACACCTTTGGTTGCATCCAGGGTTTTGATATAGGGTGGGTGTTATTGTAATTTTCTAGTCTTTAGTAAGCGTTTTGAATTCTCTGTTGACAAATTTGGAATTGAGACGCCTACTTTAAAATTTCCCTCACAAAGTTTCCTTTTAATTGAAGTTTTATGGACTATGCTCAGAGAATACGGCCTGAATAATTTTTTCTGCCGCTTTGAAATGTGTGACCAAGAAGTTGATCAATTTTCATAAATGTTCCATGCATGCTTTAAAAGATGCATTAGTTGGGGGGTTTTTTGTTTTTTTTTTTGGAGGTATTATTTGTTTATAGGCTACAAAGTTCAATATTTCTCAATTAATTAAAACATTTAATAATTCAGATTCCTGATCTCATTTTTTGCATGAAAGTTCACAGTTTTACTGCCCATAGTACTTTCACTCACTTAAATGGTTCAAAGGATTTTTCCTTTGAATTAAATTTGGTTTAAAGTGAGGAGTTCTACTCAATTACCTTCTAATTTGCACTTGCCCAATAAATTTTTTATATTCATTTATTTGGGGAGGTCCCTCTGTTTTAGGTACCTCTTTTGTAGATACTATGGAATTAAATTTTGCTGTTGAATCCCATCTAAGTAAGAGACATTGTCTTTTAATAGGGAGGTAAACTCAATTATGTTGACTGCTATAAATTTTAAGTTTCATTTTCTCCCATCTTCTTCTATACTTTGTTTTTAGATTCTTCTTTCCTGCTTCCTTTATTTTTTCTGTCTTAGCTACGTGGTGTAGAAGGTGCACATTTCTGAGAGTAGGAAAATTGAGCCCTTGGGCAGGGGTCTCAGGTCTGCTTCTCCCTTGCTGTGTGACCTGAGGCACTTTGTTAACCTCTCTGAGTCTCAGCTTCCTCATATGCTTGTGTAGGGTGGAACTATAACAGCCCCCATACCTCACAGAGCTCTGCCACAGACTGCGTGAAAAAAAAAAAAAAAAAATTGAGTAAGAGGGCTTTAGAAAAGAAAAATTCCTCTACACAAAATGATGGATTTAGCATGCTTTTACTAATTCCTTCTAGCCTTCTCCTCTTAAATTTTTAATCCAAGGCTTTGCAACCCTCTATTATTGGATTATTGGTCTTATTTAATACATCTAGTTTTTACAGAATCTAGTTTTTCTTTGACATTAGAATTTACTTTTACAACCATGTATAAATGTAATCTTTCATGTTTACCTGGCCTCAGTGATGTCCACCAATCTTTTTTCCCATCATTTCATTACTAAGAGCTTGACTGCAATCCATCCCTTGGTCCACTGGTATATAAACTCCCCCCTGAAATGTAGGTGGTTTATTTCCTGAGCCCAGAAAATTCCAAGAAAGACTTATGCTTCTCTTTTGTTGCCTTGCTCAAAGGACAGAATGGATCACAAGCTTAAAACCTTGGGGGAAATAATCTAAAATAATCTAACGTCTCTTGGAATTTAGGGTTCCTAAGGAAAAGACTGCTCTGGCTGCTCATGTACCTCTATGATTGTTTAACCTGCAGGTTCAATAAACTTTCCAGAAAAAGGGTTTGTCAGGGTATGTCTAGAAGTGACTCCCCTTGCCCTTCACACCCTAAGTGAAAAGCAGGAAAGCCTTTTCAATCTGCCTGCTCTGATTTAACATCCCATACACACATCTCCTACCCTAGGCCAATTCTGGAAAAGTTTTCTTTGTATGTATTTTTTTTTTTTTTTTTTTTGGTGACAGAGTCTCAAGCTGTCGCCCTGTGTACAGTGCCCTGGCGTCACAGCTCACAGCAACCTCCAACTCCTGGGTTTAAGCGATTCTCTTGCCTCAGCCTCCCAAGTAGCTGGGACTACAGGCACTGCCACAATGCCTGGCTATTTTTTGGTTGTAGTTGTCATTGTTGTTTGGCAGACCCAGGCTGGATTCGAACCTGCCAGCTCTGGTGTATGTGGCTGACGCCTTAGCCACTTAAGCTACAGGAGCCGAGCCTTTGTATATATCTTTGTGCTTATACCCAAATTATTCTGACTTCTTCCTCCAAAATAACTCTAATTCTTGGATTGAACCTGGATTCTATAGCTTCTAATTCTGTCCCATTAATCCCTTTTTCTTATCTCTTCTGAATTCTGAGAAAACGTTTAAGTTTGTCTTCCACAGTCTACATTTTTAAAAATTCAATGGTGTTAATATGGATTTTCTTTTTCCTAAGACAATTTTTAGTTTTCTGTAATTTATGTGAACCAGATAAATTTTCATTTCATATCTGCCCCCTTCTCTTTATCATAAAGATCATATTTTCTAGCACCGTATTAGGGATGTGCACAAATCTTCTAATGTTGCTTTTTGTTTCTCAGGATTAAGCATTCTTCAGGAAGCTTCAGGATTATTTTCCTTTTCCTATTGCTGCATTTTTTTCCCCAAAGGTCTCAAGTTGAATGCCTGCCCTCTGCCCCTACGCCTTCCCCAGCCTGTGTGATCCTCTCATCCAGACCTGGCACTGGGCAGGGACTGGGCAGGGACTGCCTTAGGCTGTCTCTCTTCTCTGTAGGTAGCTGACTTCTCATTTCTCCAGCTAGAGAGCAGGGTTCCCACGTCTAGCCCTGCTTCTTCCAACATGGTAGGATAGTATCCTGTCTTCACTAACTAGTCCTCTGATACCCTAAACCAGTGGCTTGCAACTTTTAAAATCATGGATGCCTACCAGTAAAACTTTTTGAGTGTGCACTGCCCTACCATATACATATATACTTTCTAAATTACAGACATGTATTGCTTTCTATGTGTATATTAAATACTAGTCAAGCTTCCTTTTTTTTTTTTAGATAAAAATAACTATGAATAAAAGTTCTGAGCATTTTTTCCCATAGTCCCCATAACAGCTGTGCAAGCACCTTAGACGGGAGGTTGTGCATCAACTCACAGGGCTCCTGAGAAGCCACAGCACTAGGCCCACAGGGATTAACTCAGAGGTTCCCATCAGCCCCGGGCCTGGGCTCCGTTGCTCAGACCATCTCCCTGCAGTTGGGGAGTGGGAGGCTGTGGAAAGGAGATTGGGGGTGGAAAGAGAAAGCTGTGCTCTAGCTCCCTGCAGCTGGACAGTAGGACAGGGGCAGAGGAGGAGGAGGGAGCCTCCTATGTCCTCCTTATGGTGGCGTACAGCCTCCTCTAATGAGAAAGAGTTGCCACTACTTGTTTCCTCCAGCTCTTGGAGCCAAGACTCCAGAACCAAATTTCTCATTAAAATACCTTATGCAGAGAAATGAAAATTCACACCATCGTAGCCAAAAACCTGTTAACAAGACTGGAAGGCCTGAGGCACTGAGGCAGCCTATGCACAAAATTGGGAGCCTCAGGAGGGACCAGGCCATTCCAGAGGCCTAGGTCATTCACAAAGCATGGCCGCAGACAGCAGGGCTCAGCCTGCTTTATCAATGTTATGGAGGTTTCCTGCTCCTCTCCAGGAGATGAGCACACACACTGAGCTGGCAGACCATTGTTCAGGGCATGCCAGGAAAGGTGACTTCCCTAGCCCGCTGCTCCAGTTAGGACCTGGGGCCTCAGATGGTCTCCCCACCAGGCGTTTGACAGTGTTTAGTGAGGCTCCTCCGTGGGATGCCTATGGAGGTGGGCACACAGCCAGGAGGATCCCAGAGAATGCCGAAGCCACAACTGTCAGCCCTGGAGCCCATGATGTAAGGCCTCACTGGGGCCAAGGAAAAGAAGCCTGCTGTAGTCACTACCCTCCTAATAGCATGGCGGTTCTGTGTAATTACTAACTCCCTCTGTCTCTTTTAGGAGGAAGAAATGTGAAAAAGCTTTATTGTCACATAAAAGCTAACCTAAGATATGAGAAATGTCTTTTAAAATGCATCTTGCTGAAGAGGGATTTCCATAGCAACTTCAGAAGTGTGTATAACTAGGGAGAAGGCCAGCCTGATGGAGCCGCCTGCAATAGGAGCAAGCCCTGCTTCTGGGCATCAGCAGCCATGGGGTTTTCTACAATTTGTCATGCTGCTGTGTGACCTTGGGCATGTCACGTACCCTTTCTAATGTCTAAGGCAACAGAACTATCATGAGATCAGGCTGAGAGAGATCAAAGCCATGATGTCCACACTAGCCTCCTGCCCTAGTCTGACACTTCAGTGCCCCACACTGTCCACGGCTTCCAATCTCTGGCTAAATAATTCCTGTCTCCGCCAATCTTTTATATGATACTGGGGAAGGACAATGACCATTTAAGTTGATTCTAAAAGAAATGCTAGTCTTTGTAAGAGAAGTGCTTTGCCTATTTAGGAAAAAATATACATGTTTTCACAGTTTCATAGACTGGACTCTGTGATTTAGGGGCAGGAGTTTTATTAGGACTGCTCTGAGAATCAACACCCCCGGGGTGTGTGGGTGTGAGGGACTGCAAGGCAGGGTGCAGCACTAACAGACAGCCTCAGGTGACCCTTCAGCATCCTGATACCTCCCTGAAGGTCTTCAGAGTGTCCTCCTAGAGCAGAGGCCTTTGAATTCCTCCACAACAAGCCACTGGGCACTGTTGCCCCTGAGTGAGGCAGCTCCCTTCAGCCAGAGCAGTCTCCAGAGGGGGACTCGGCCACAGCCAACACAAACCCCAACTGAAGGGGCATCTGGGACAACACAGCACCACTCCACATGGACATATCTGAAGTAAATGTGCAGTCTGCCTAGGACATAGTGTGATAAGATGGCCAGAACCACAGGCAATGGGCAAACAGCAAAGCTGGGGTCTACACTGTCAGTCTCAGCAGCCTGGAGATGCTCAGACTTGGAAAGTTGCCAAGAGTAAAGGCCACTGTTTTCTTCTAAGTACAGAATTCAGTCTGAAGTTCAGAGTCACAATCCAGCTTCAGATTCTGGCTCCACACTTAGCTATGTGACCTCAGGGCAGTTACTTCACATCACTTTTCTCAGCTCTAAGATGGCATAGTCACAGCACCTGTCTTAGCTCTATGGTGAGGGCACATGGGCACGAAGCTCCCGAAAAACAGGAGCAATGGTGATATTCGCCATGCTTCCATATATCTTATGTTATATAGAAGCAAAAGCCTTTTTGCCAAATGGCCTTTTCTCAAGAGAAGCGAACATCAGGAGAATTTCTGATGCACTGAGGTTTCTCTGTGACTCTGCTATGGTCTTCAGTAGGGCTTGCGAGTTTTGTCTGCAGAGAAAGAGACCCAGTAGCCTGACAGGAGCCTGGGCTTGGAAGTTGGGAGGGCCATTCAGTATCAAATAAGACGTAGCAGAGTGTTTTGCAAACTACACAATTTGAAACGCTGCTTTTTCCCCCAGTAAAAAATATCTATACTTGTGATAGGTTCAGTAAACAATGATACTCATTTGCAGGTACTTTGCTGAGTGTTCAGCCCCTTTGCTCCTCTGAAATAAGCACTAAACTGGGGTTGATCTGAAGAAGTGAAAGGGCTATGCAAATTCAATTGTTATTGATGACAGAAGACTTGGCTTTCATTGGTTAGAAAGGAAAACAGGAAGAGTATTCTAAGAAAGCAGCCACAAAATTCCCAAGAGTTATCAAGGGACCTGAGCTGTCATTAATTTTCACATCACTGGATTGTGGTTTCATGTCATATACATGACCTTGTTTGGCTCCAACCATAAATCCTGTAAAGTAGGTGTTATTATCTAGCTTACATAGAGGCAAAGTGACCCACAGGACATTGCTCAGCTAAGAGTACCATGAGGAATCTGTGGTCAGGAAGTGCTTGCTTTCCAGAGAAGGCTCCTGGAGCAGCGAGCAGCACAGCGTGCAGTGCAGTCCCACCTACAGCAGGCGCTGTAGTGCAGGCTGCTGAGTAATAGCAGGGTTCTGAGTAGGTGGGTATGCAGAGTCCCTGGGGGTACGTGCTTGAGAGCAGTTTTCCCACAGTGCACTGCTCTCAACACTGAACCTGTCATCCTCAAGGGTCCTTGTTCAGCTGCAACAGAATGTTCTCTCAGATTGACCATGTGTCTGCTGACCAAAAATTTGAAAGAAATGTCTGCAAACAGAACATCTCAAAATAGGTGGGAAATATGGTTCAATGTGCCCACGTGAGATGTGTTTAGGCTAAGTCTTCCCCAGACTTCTCTTTTTGGTCTCTGCCAGGACACTGATGCAGAAAGATCAAAATTGACAGTACAATTTTGAGTGGTGACCAGTGAAGGGTGATTACCAAAATCTGTGTGATTTACATGCCATGCCTACCAGCATGACAAAAATAATCTAAACACATCATCATTCTATCCCAAGTGATCCTCATTTTAAGATGAAGAAACTGGGGCCCAGAGAAGTTAAGTTACTTGCTTTAAATCTCACAGCCACTCAGGGAAAGGCTTCTAAGCTAGATTGAGACTCCACACATGTAATCAGATTAAAATGAATTCCCAGAACCAGCCTAGAAAGAGAGAAGAATCACAAAGGGTAGCCTGGGTGGAGTGGGAAGAGCAGCAGCCCTGCCCTTGAGCCTCAGGACAAGTGTGCTGAGGATCTGGGATCACTAGATCCCAAGAGCTCTACAGGTCCACATCCCCCTTCTCTGCCATCAGCTGCTTCTCTGAATCACTGCCGGCCACCAGCCTTCTAAAACAGCATCTCCCAGAGTATGTCCCATTAGCACACTGCTTTCCACACTTAAAGTGCATATGAATCCCTGGGTGAACTTGTTAAAAAGCGAATTCTCAGGGGTGGCACCTGTGGCTCAGTGAGTAGGGCACTGGCCCCATATACCGAGGGTGGCGGGTTCAAACCCGGCCCCCACCAAACCGCAGCAACAACAAAAAATAGCTGGGCGTTGTGGCCAGCGCCAGTAGTCCCAGCTACTTGGGAGGCTGAGGCAAGAGAATCGCCTAAGCCCAGGAGTTGGAGGTTGCTGTAAGCTGTGTAATGCCACGACACTCTACTGTGGGCGATAAAGTGAGACCCTGTCTCAACAACAACCACAAAAAAGCAAATTCTCTAGCAGTTCCAGAGCAGGGCCTGAGACGGCATTCTACCAAGTTCCCAGTGATGCTGATGCTGCTGGTCTGGCCCAAATTCTGAGTAGCAAAGTATTGATAGTATTTTACCATCAAAAGGCTTTGTGGGGGAGCTCATCAAGATGGCGGCCGAGTAACAGTTTCCCTGCAACTGGGAACGGTGAGTCAGGGGAGATAAGACTCCAGGCATCTCTGGCTGATGGGATCTGCCTATAATCATCCCTTTGAGGATACAGGGAGTCAGCAAGGGATTTCTGGACCCCAAGAGGAGGAGAAAAACAGTGGAAAACTGGCAAGTGGTTGCGTGTGTTCATTGACCTAATCCTGTCAGCAGCCGTAACTACAAGCAGCAGTGAGAATGCAAACCAGAAAGGTCTTACCTGTGAACTGTTTCAGTGTTTTTGGACTTGGCACTCAGTTGAACTGCCTTGGGGAGAGCTTGAGCAGGAGGGCGGAGAACTTTGGGCATTGTCTAGGGCCCCAGACTGAGCCGCCGAGGTAGACGGAGCTAATAGTGTTTGGCTGTGGGCCGCAGAGAGCCATTGCGAGAGAATTGCCCCATCAAGCCCCGGCCTCAGGGTCACAGAGCAAGGATGGGGGGGGAGCTAGTAACCTAGTGACTGAGTAGCCTAAAGGCGAGGACTGAGCTGCCTTACAGCCTTAACCCTCAGAGGCAGAGTGAGACCAGTTTTGGCACACTGGAGCCTCTGGCTATTGCCATGGGTAAAGTGCCATGGAGTCACAGCTCATAGCAGCCTCAAACTCCTGGGCTTGGCACCGCCCGGATCTCCATAAGAGCTGCGCCGCAAGCCCTGACCCATGACCCGCACCCACTGGGCCTCCGCATGCCCTGACCAGGAACTGCGGGAGCCATGCAGCCCTCCGTCCTCCCTTCTGTACCCTCCCTACCTCCACTCCAGCCTGCTTGTCTGGCCAGGGACTCTGGTAGCGTGTCTCCTCCGGAGCCCTCCCTGCCTCTGTGCAGAGCCCTCCTCCTGGCCAAGAGAGACTGCTAGAGCCTTGGACTCTCTGTGCCAAAGCCACTGGGTGCCAGGCACTCACAGAACTGTGTGCACCACCTCCTGCCCTGTTGCTGGATCCAGGTGTGTCACATTCTGGAGCTGCTTCCACAACCAGAACTCCCTGCCTGGGGCAGCCCCAGAGGAACTACACAAGGTCACTCCCTACAAATATCCAGCAACAATAGAGTGATTCCACTGGGGTCTAATCTTGGAGAGACACCTCCCCAACTCTGAGGACATCCAGAGGCAACAGTGAAAAACAATCATGAGGCAAAATCAATAACTCTGGCAATATGAATGATCAGAGTAGATCAACTCCCCCAAGGATCAATGGGGCAAACACAGCACAAGATCCCAGGCACAAACAAATAGCTGAGATGTCAGAAATCAAATTCAAAATCTGGATAGCAAATAAGATCGAATTAGAATTCCAAGCAGTAACCCAAAAGATATCTCAAGAATTCAAAGAATTCAAAGACCAAATGACCAAAGATTTTGACACATGGAGACAAGAAGTTGCAGCCCTCAAAGATCTCAGAAACACAGTATCCCTCAGTAACAGAATGGAGCAAGCAGAAGAAAGGATTTCTGACATTGAAGACAAAGCTTTCGCTCCCAAACTCTCAAAGAGGAAGAGAAATGGAGGGCAAAAACAGATCACTCTCTCAGAGAGCTCTGGGATAATTCGAAGAAAACCAATATTTGCCTTATAGGGATCCCGAAAGTGACAAAGTGGCTTCACACGGCACAGAGTCTCTTCTCCATGAGATTATGAAGGAGA
>CAUYPK010052774.1:0-12106 GCA_963574355.1 Loris lydekkerianus | reverse complement strand
CAACTCAAAATTTGTTAACGGAAAAACCATTGGTTGCATTCCCAAACAAAACATGTGTGAATTCACTGGAAAAGTTGCAAAAGGAGTTCCAATTTAGATTTAAAGAGCTTCATCTCCATGAACAGGACATACAGCTTTTCCATAACCCATTTTCTATTGACATTGAAAATGTGGATACCATTTACCAAATGGAACTGCCTGAACTACAGAATTATGATTCTCTGAAAGATGCATTCAAGTCAAGCAGCCTTCCTAATTTCTATGCATCTCTCCCCTCTGAGACATATCCTAATCTCAGGAACCATGCACTCAAAATGGCAACCATCTTTGGCAGCACTTATGTCTGTGAACAGACTTTTTCCAGAACGAAACATCTGACATCTCCAACCAGATCTAGACTAACTGATGCACACTTGCATCACTTGTTACGACTAGCAGTGGCAAATACGGAACCAGACATTGACCATCTCATTAGCCAAAAGCAGGCCCATAGTTCCCATTAAAATACTGGTAAGTTTGTTGATTTAACTTTACTTGTTCTGCATTTTAAACATTGTATTTGTTCCCATTTTGTTTTTTTACTTCAAAATAAGATATGTGCAGTGTGCAAAGGAATTTGTTCATAGTTTGTTTTTTTTTTTTAAACTATAGTCCGGCCCTCCAATAGTCTGAGGGACAGTGAACTGGCCCCCTGTTTAAAAAGTTTGAGGACCCTTGGCCTAGATTTTCTTTGTCCCTTTCTTTCTTTGCTTTCTGCATTCACCTACAGGCCTCTCTCAATCCTTCTTAGCCAGTGAAATTAAAGCACCCCCCACAAACATGAGCCCTGTTGTCATACTCCCTTTACCTGAAATATCTTCTTCCCTCCTTAGCCTTCTTTGCCAGTTCACCATGATTCTTTATTCCATTTATCTTGGACCTTTCTTCCTCTATAGGCTCTTGCTCACAAGGAAATTTTCCCATGGCTATTTATCTATTTTTAGATCTCTCTCTATGACCTCCAAGAATAGAAAAAGATGTGAGATTTGAACTACAGAATATTTACCTGTGAACCAGAGCCTAGTCTGGTACCCGGAAATAACAAGTTACTAAAGGAATGACCATTTACAGAAATGAGTAAATCCTAATTACTGATGCAGACTATTATGTAAAACTCAGGAGCTAGCAGACTGGAATTTGTTTAAACCCAAAATGAGTTGCAATCACAAGAACCAGTAAAACCACTATTCAAAGAAGTGAGAGGAGGACCATTCTGAGTCCTGCCAGGTGCTGGCATCAGCCCCATATAAAGCACAATGCTGGCAAAGGGTTTATTGCATAGGAAACACTGAGCTTTTGCTGGATAACTGAGAAGCCACTTAGGTCAATTGAGGAATGCCCTTCACCCTTCCTTTTATTGCTGGATGAATAGGGTCCGGCCACCTGTCACTGTCAGCCAATATGCAGAGATGGAAATAGTGCCACCAAAGGGATTCTGGAGAACAGTGAGAACAGCCTCTCCAAGACTGTTCTGTTCTTCCATTTCCAACATTATACTTTTATATATTCAAGTTTAAAATGAAAACCATGTTAACCCTTCTTAAACAATAATCACAAGAACCCAGGACCTAGTAAACAATAATCAGCATAACTCATGACCCAAAATAACATTCCAATTCAAAAGTTAATCTCCTAAATCAATCCACCTAAACTACTCAAAATAGGCATCTTTAGGATGGGAGCTAAATTTACAAAACAGTAAGAATGGGAAATGAGGGCAAAGGTCAGGCAGGACCTGAACCAAACAGACCAGCTGCATCATGTTGGCCCTTGCCTGACAGACCCCATTTTATTTCCACCATATGTGCTCACTTTCCTTATTTGCTCAAGAGAAGCATTTTTTTTTTTTTTTTTTGAGACAGAGTCTTGCTCTGTCTCCCTGGGTAGAGTGCTGGGGCATCATAGCTCACAGCAATCTCATACTCCTGTTCTTAAGCAATCCTCTTACCTCAGCCTCCCAAGCAGCCAGGACTACAAGTGCCTGCCACAGTTCCTGGCTGGCTTTTCTATTTTTAGTAGAGATGAGGTCTCACTCTTGCTCCTCCTGACCTCAGGAGGCCTGCAACCCCACCTCAGCCTTCCAGAGTGCTATGGTTACAAGTGTGAGTCACCACACCTGACCCTCCAGGAAGAGGTTAGTGTTTCTTGTTCAAGAAAATTTTCCCAATGCTGAGGTCATGGATATTTATGTTCATATTGCCTTCTAAAACTTTCCAGTTATGCTTATCATATTTGGGCCGATAATTAACCTAGAATTAAATTTTCGTATGGTGCCATAATGGAGTTTTTCATCTTATTTTTTTATGCTATCCAATTGACCCAGCACTATTTATTAAACAGACAAATTCTGCAGGTCCAATTTCATCATATGCAGGAGTCTGTTTCTGGGTTTTCTATTCTATCTACTTCACCATTCAAGTTCTCTATGATTATAATGCCATACTATCATAAGGACCACAGTTTTATAATAAGTAATGACATAAAATGACAAAAAAAACTTGTATCTTACTTTTAAAACAGCATTAGCTGTTCTTTGCCCTTGCATTTTATTTATTTATTTTTATTATTTATTATTATTATTATTATTATTTATTAAATCATAGCTGTGTACATTGATATGATCATGGGGCATCATACACTAGCTTCACAGACTGTTTGACACACTTTCATCACACTGGTTAACATAGGCTTCCTGGCTTTCTCTCAGTTTATTAATTTATTTTTGAGACAGTCTCACTATGTTGCCCTCGGTAGAATGCTGTGGGGTCACAGCTCACAGAAACCTCAAACTCTTGGGCTTAAGCGATTCTCTTGCCTCAGCCTCCCAAGTAGCTGGGACTACAGGCACTCATCACAAGACCCGGCTATTTTTTGTTGCAGCTGTCATTATTATTTAGCTGGCATGGGCTGGGTTTAAACCTGCCAGCTATGGTGTATGTAGCTAGCACCATAACTACTATGCTACAGGCACCAAGCCTCAATATTTAATCACTAAGTGTGGTGATTGTAGAGTTTTTACAGTTTTTTGTTTGTTTGTTCATTTGTTTGTTTTTAGAATAAGGATAGCATGACAGAAAGATTGCTAAATGTTCTCAAATTTATCATATTGTTTATTTTGGTATTGGGCATGGTGGTACACACCTGTAATTTTAGCTACCCAAGAAGATGAGGTGGCAGGATGATTTGAGTCCAGGAGTTCAAGGCTGCAGTATAAGCACACCACTGCTCTTCAGCCTGGGCAACAGGGTGGGACTGTCTCTATAAAAATAATTCTTTTTAATTGTTATGTTGTTTTTTGTTTTTGTTTTTCTTTTGAGACAGAGTCTCGCCTTGTCATTCTTGGTAGAGTGCCATGGCGTCATAGCTCACAACAACCTCAAACTCTTGGGCTCACATGCTAGGACTGCAGGTACCCCCCACAATGACCAGCTATTTATTTATTTTTTTATTTATTTAGTTAGTTATTTATTTGAGACAGAAGTCTCACTTGGTTGTCCTCCATAGAGTGCCATAGCATCTTAGCTCACAGCAACCTCAAATTCTTGGATTCAAGCAATCCTCTTGCCTTAGCCTCCCAAGAAGCTGGTATTACAGGTGCCCACCACAACCCCTGGCCTGTTAATTGTCTATTTTGATTGAGAAGATCATAATTTTTCCCACTGAATTTATTAATAGGGTGAATTACATCAACCGGCTGTCTAATATTCAAACAGTACCCTCTTGGGATTATGCTCAACAAATAATTTATACATTGATAGATTTACATATTGCTGAAATAGCTGGAGCTATAATCATGTGCTGTGGCACCCAGCTCTCTTAGGGAGTTATAAATGTATCTGCTTATAATTCACAGGTAACCTTGGCATTTTGAACATATTTATTTTATCAAAGTAATTCATTTCATTGTAAGGATTTACCCTTGCCTTTAATGTCTCTGTGTTGTGTTTTATTTCTTCTATATCTGGCTATGATAGATATTCTCTGGAAATAGATGTTCAGAGTCTTTGGTAGCTTAGTGAAGTGTAGGGAGGACTCAGATAATGATTTAAGTGGATTTAATGATGCCTATGTGCTGAATTTTAATAACAGCAAATAAGATGACCAACTATCTCAAATGAAAGATCCAAACAATGTCAATATTAGAATATCTGATTGATAAAAGATTAATGTATGAACATCCACTTACATGATTGAAATATGGTCTCTATTTTCTAAATTAGCTTAATTGTATTATAGAGCTGTCCTGTCTGGGTGCAGGGGGAGTGTGGAGACAGCTATTAGATTTAACAGAGGAGCTTAAGATACCACAGGTTAATTTTGTACAGATACGCAGTAATTCTCACTATGCTCTGAGTCTCTGAGTCCTATGCCCCGCCAAAATTCAGATGTTGAAATGCTAGCCCCTCATTCAGATGTTAGGAGGTAGGGCCTTTGGGACTTGATTAGGTTATGAGAGAAGCTCCCTCATAATTGGGCTTAGTGCCCTTGTAAAAGAAACCCCAGCAGCTGAGTATGGGGTACATACCTATAGCTGTATGTACTTGGGAGACTGAGGAGGGAGGATTACTTGAATTTAGGAGTTCAAGACCGGTCTGGGTAAAAATAAGATCTCATCTCTATAAACTAAAAACAACAACAACAAAAAATATTTAAAAAAGAGAGAGAGATTTCAGACAGCTAGTTAGGACACAATGAGACATACTATCAGAAAGCAGGTTCTCATCAAACACTAAATCTGCCCATGCCTTGATCTTAGGCTTCCCAGCCTCCAGAATTATGAAAAATAAATTTCTGTTGTTCACAAGCTATCCAGCTTACACATTTTGTTAGAGCAGCCCAAATGGATTATGGCAATTATTGTTAACACAAATACATTGTAGTAATTGTGTCCTTTCAGGATAACAAAAGCATACTTGGATTTATGTTCAGGGACTGTGAAAAAAATAACTTCTAAAAGATTCATTTCTAGATTTTAATTACCCTTATCATTTGTTATAGATCATGACACATACTGTACAGAAAGTATGGCAATGCTCTGAATATTTGCAAATATCTTCATTGTTGATGGTACATTCTTCCACTTATGACCATCATGGACTAAGTACTTAAAAAACAGTGAGGCAGACCCATGTACTGATGCACTTTACTTGAATATTCTCTATTATCAGATAAACACATGTCTTGTTATCAACAAGTAGTTTCTGTCCTCACCTGAGAGCTGATCAAAAGCATTGTATTTACTATAAGCCACAAACCAGATATTGGGTTTTCTTGATCAAACATCAAAGGCCCACATCAGAGCCTTACAGGAAAGAATTGACTCTGAGAACTACGGGGATGTGTATATCTGTCAGTTGAAACTGACATCACCATCCTGAAGATTTCCAGGCCTGTTCTTGTTGAGGAGCAGATGACTTGGTAAAAGCAGATTACTAACTAAAGATTAGTACAACAAACAATTGGAAATAGCAAAACTGTTAATAGAAATCTAAACGTGTAATTAATTTTCCTTGGACTATTTGTATATTGTTTTTAATGTTTTCTTTTCTGGTAAGAATATGATGATGGGAAATTTTTTATCTCTCTTTGCGCTACCTCTATTTTCCCTTTAGTAGGCTTTAACTATACAAACTAAAATAAACTCTTTTGAAATTCATGGTTAAGGGACTTCTAACCTAAAACTGTAAAGATTATTTCTGTTTTATTTTGGAGTTTCACTATATTGCCCAGGCTGGAGTGCAGTGGCTATTCACAGGTGTGATCATAGCATACTGCAGCCTCAAACTCCCAACTTCAAGCTATCCTCCTGCCTCAGCCTCCCAAGTATCTAAAACTAGAAGCACACAATACTGAGCTTGGCTCTACAACTCTCCTTATTGAGTGAAATTTGAATTTTTCTTTGACTGCCACTCTCTTAAGATTCACAGGAAGAAAAACATTGTCTTTTTCAAATTATGCAAATTTAAGAAGAGAGCAAATTCAGAAAATATACTTCACATGTGCATACTTTTTCAGCATCCAGGAATACAAACATTTTTGTGTCCTCTATCACCACGAGGGACAGTATCCTAAACAAAATCTTGCTTTGGGAGTTTTCCAAAGATTTTTTTTTTTTTTTTTCTGTGTGGACTAACATAAATGAAATCCTCCCAGCAATACCAATAAGCCAAGAAAGTTGAAACTTGCTTGGGTGAATCTGAAAGGACACCACTGTCGACTCTGTTTCTTGGAAGTGAAATAATGGACCATTGCACATTATTTAGTAAGACTTTGTATTTGTATAATACATAGCATTTATCTCAAAAAAAAAAAAAAAAAAAAAAAAGATTTCTATCCAAGTGGGAACTAAGCATTTACAATCCTTTCTTTCTATTAAAAAAAATAAATAAATAAAAAGCTAACTGGATCACCTAGGATTATTACAAAGCTGGTCCTTCAAAGAAGTCTTTATATGAACAAGTAATACATTTACATTTAAATCCATGATTGTGGAAGTAAAGAAAATGAGATTTGCACAATCCTGGTAGCTCAGATATAAACTCAGTAAACAGGAGTAAATCGCGTCTGTAACTTAGATTCTTTGTGATGCAAATGAATGGTCTATTTTACTCAGTCCCTTAGCAAATACTTACTATCATAGTCATTCTCCACCTTAGTCTAGCTATCTTTATAGATGGAGCCTGAAACATTTAGTGTGGTATTTTCTGTTGTCTTTACCCAGAGCAGAGCAGAACATAACTCTCTCCATCCCTGACACAAATCTTGCACTTTTATTGATTCACACTAAGAACATTTTATGATAATTACATCATACTGCTGCTGCTAAACCAATCTCCCCAAATCATTATTGTGCAATTAAAGTTTTTTAATTCAAGAAAAGTGTTCTTGTAGATTTATCAATTTTATATATGATCTTTTTATATGCAGCCTAATCAACTCAATATAAATATGTATACATATATGTTTTTGAGACAGAGTCTTACTCTGTTTCTGTAGGCTACAGTGCTATGACCTCAGCCTAGCTTTACAGCAACCTCAAACTCCTGGGTTCAGGTGATTATCCTGCCTCAGCCTCCCAAGAAGCTGGGACTACAGGTATCTGCCATAATACCCCACTAATTTTTCTATCTTTAGTAAAGACGGGGTCTCACTCTTGTTCAGGCTGATCTTGAGCTCCTGAGCTCAAAGGATCCTCCCACCTCAGCCTCCCAGGGTGCTAGAATTACAGGTGTGAGCCACTCTACTTGGCCAAAAAAATATTTTTAAGCCACTTTATCAAGGTATAACTCACATAGCAAAAGCTGTATGTGTTTAATGTATAAACTTGATATGTTTGGAACTAAGTATAAATCTATAACCACAATTTATGACATAAACCTATCTATCACCTCCAATAGTTTTCTTCTGCCCTCTTTAGCATACCTTGGAGATGTTGCAAATTTGGTTCTAGACCACCACAATAAAGCAAATATCACAGCAGAGTGAGTCACCCAAGCCGTCAGGCTTCCTGGTGCACATAGAAGTTATGTTTACAGTAAGCTATGTCTAAAAAAGTGTGCATACCTTAACTAAAAATGCTTTATTACTAAAATCTCTAGCTAGTCATCTAAGGCTAAGCCTTCAGTGGGTCTTAATCATTTTACTCAAAGAAGGGCCTGCCTTGATGTTGACAGCTGCTGACTGATGAGGACGTTGGTTGCTAATGGTTGGGGTGGCACTTCTTAAAATAAGACAAAGTGAAGTTTATCGTATCCATTGACTCGTCCGCTGATGAAAGCTTTCTCTGTCGCATGCAGTGCTATTTGATAACATTTTACTGCCTCCTCAATCCTCTGACAACCAGCACTCCACTTCTGCTTTGAGTTCGATAATTTTACATTTATCATGTGAGTGGTACCATGTGGTATTTGTCCTGCAGTGACTGGCTCATTTCACTTACCATAAAGCCCTTCAGGTTTATAGTATTATACTTGTCCAGAATTGCCAAGGCTGAATAACGTTCTGCTGTTTGTATAAGCAACATTTTCTTTATTCATTCATCATGGACATTCAAGTTGCTTTAATGTCATGGCTACTGTGGATGACGCTGCAGTGAACGTGGGCATGCAGATTATCTCTTCAAGGTACTGATTGTATTTCCTTTGGCTGCATACCCAGAAGTGGGATTGTTGGAACTTAGTCCTATTTTTAAGTTTTTGAAGAACCTCTGTACTCTCTTCCATATTGGTTACATATAAAAGTTTAAATTCCTGTACACCCTGTCTAGGGTTCCCTTTTCTCCACGTCCTCTCTAATAAAACATTTTTTATCTTTGGTTATGTTTTTTTATACATGTAATAGCCATTCTAACAGGTGTGAGGTAGTATCTCATTGTGATTTTGACTTGTATGTCTCTCATGATTACTGACATTGAGCACCTTCTCATATATCTGTTGGTCATGGAGACATGTGCTTTGAAGAAAAGTATTCAGTTCCTTTGCCCATTTTTTAAACAGGTCTTTTTTTTTTTTTTTTTTTTTTTTTGCTGTTGGGTAATAGCAAGCCTGCTATCTTGTTGCAGAGCTTCTTGCTGGGAATAATTATGATCTTCTTACACACATGCTTGCTCATAGGGGAGTCACTGCCCAGGCAAGTCCAGTACTTCTCAGTGATGACCTGGTCCACCTTGGTACAGATGTGCCCCATGTTGGTGGATTCCTTGGTAAAAGAGTGTAATACATTTTTAAATCACAAAGGTGATGACTCCAGCCTTGTTCTTACTGAAAATTATTTTCACTACTTGGAGTCTTTTATGGATCCATATATATTTTAGGATTTTTTTTTCCTATTTTTGTGAAAAATATCACTGTGACTTGCGTTACATCTGTAGATCACTTTGGGTAGCATGGACATTTTAACAATATTTATGCTTCCTGTCTATGAACCCAGCATGCGTTTCTATTTATTTGCATCTGCTTTAATTTCTTTCACTGGGGTTTTATAGTTTTCAACGGGTCTTGCACCTCTGTGGTTAAGTTTATTCCTAAGTGTTTTATTAGTTATGATGTTATTATAAACAAGATTGTATTCTTAATTTTCTTTTCAGATAATTCATTGTTTAGATATAGAAACAGAGGATTTTTATGTGTTGAACTTGCATCCTGCAATGTTGCTGAATTTTTTTTTTTTTTTGAGACAGAGTCTCACTTTCTCATTCCTAGTAGAATGCCATGGCATCATAGTTCACAGCAACCTCAGACTCTTAGGCTCAAGCGAGCCTCAGCCTCTCGAGTAGCTGGGACTACACGCTCCCGCCACAAGGCCTGGCTATTTTTTTAGAGATATGGTCTCACTCTTGCTTGGGCTGGTCTCCAATCCGTGACCGCAGGCAATCCACCCGCCTCAGCTTCCCAGAGTGCTGGGATTACAGGTGTGAGCCACTGTGCCCAGTCTCCACTTTCTTCTTTTTTAATGTGGGTATTTACTGCTACAAATCTCCCTCTTAGTACTACTTTTACTGCATCCATAGTTTTGGGATGTTGTCCTTTCATTTACATTTGTTTCACAACATTTTCTAATTTCTCTTTAGATTTCTTTGTTGACTCAGTGATTGTTTGAGAGGGTGTGGTTTAATTTTTATGTGTTTGTGAATTTTCTGTTGTGCTTTTGTCACTGATTTTTAGTTTTATTCCATGGTGGTTGAAAAGGATACCCAATATGATTTTAATCCTCTTGAATTTGTTAAGACTTGTTTTGTGACTAAGCCTGTTGTCTACGCTGGAGGATATTCTGTGTTTGCTTGAGAAGAACATTAATTCTACAAAGGTTGGGTGGGTTCTGTGTGTGTTTGCTAGATCCATTTGGCCTATAGTGCTGTTCAGCTCTGCTGTGTCTGTATTCATTTTCTGCCTGGATGTTCTATTATTGTTAGTGGGGTATTGATGTCTTCTGCTATTATTATATTGCTATTTTTCACTTCGTATCTATCAGTTTTTATCTTATATACTATATTTAGGTGCTTTGATGTTGGATGCATATATATTAATAATTATAATATCTTCCTGCTAAATTGACCCTTTTATTATTACCTAATGATCTTGTCATATGTGACAGTTTTTGACTTACAGTCTATTTTGTCTAATGTAAGTTTAGCTACCTCAGCTCCCATTGTTACCATTAGCATGAAATACTTTTTCCATCTCTACCTTTTAGACTATGTCCTTAAATCTAAATTGAGTATCTCTTTTTTTAGACAGAGTCTCAAGCTGTTGCCCTGGGTAGAGTGCTGTAACATCACAGCTCACAGCAGCCTCCAACTCTTGGGCTTAAGCGATTCTCTTGCTTCAGCCTCCCAAGTAGCTGGGACTACAGGCAACCGCCACAACACCCGGCTATTTTTTGGTTGCAGTTGTCATTGTTTGGCAGGCCTGGGCTGGATTCGAACCCTAGCCTCTTGAGCCACAGGCACCGAGCCTAAATTGAATATCTTATACATAACATATAATTGGATCTTTTTATTAAATTTACTCAGCCACTCTATAACTTTTGAGTGGTGAGCTTAATTTACATTTAAAGTAATTATGGATAAGTGAGGACTTACTATTGCTATTTTGTCGATTGTTTTCTGCTAGTTTAGTAGTTCTTTTGTTCCTTTGTCACTTTTTCCTTTATGATTTGGTGATTGTTTTCTAGTGTGTGCTCTGATTCTTTTCTCTTGGTTGTTTTTTGTTTTTTTTTTTTTCCTAATCTACTATTGGTTTTTTTGTGGGTGGGGGGAGTGGTTACCATGAGGTTTGCGTCTAATTTTTTACTGTTATACCAGTCTATTTTGAGTTGATAAACACTTAGTTCCAAATGCATACACAAACTCTACAATTTTACTCTCTCCCACACATACTTTATGTTATTAATGTCAGAATATACTTCTTTTTATAGTGTGTACCCCTTAACTACTTTTTGTAGTTATTGTTATTCTTCATACTTTTGTCTAACTTTTACACTGAAGCTAAAATTTATTTACACATCACTATTACAGTATTATATTGTTTTATTATTGTCTGTGTTTATCCTTATTAGTGAGGTTCATATTTTTATATGCTTTTGTGATGCTCTTCTGAAAGCATTTTCATCTGTAGGTGGTGGTTAAATAGATGTTTTTGTGGGCACAAGGGCTGGAACCTCCTATTCTGCCATCTTGCCAATGTCACTCTGAGAATATATTTTAAATTCTAATCTGGGGATGCAACATATTCACCTTTATTTCACTTTGCTGCCATTCAACTAATTGATCATTTCATCATCCTTCTATTTATACCACAGTCAATTTTAAAAGGAAATCTCAATTACAAGGCCAGGGACAGAACCTGGCTTGATGCTAATGAAAATGTCCAGGTCGATTTCCACTTATTAGGGAATACTGCATATGGCTGATCAGCCAATTTCTATTCTGCCATAATGTATCAGCAATTCATATTATATCACTCTAAGTTATCCAAAAAGAAAGGGAAAATGCCTTATTAAAATCAAGACAAGTCCATAAACAAAGTCCTCTTCCTTTTTCTACAACCGTGTCAGTAATTTGGTCAAGTAAAGCATTGGATTTAAGCATCTTAATGTTTGGTCCAAATAAACACCAATTTCTTGTTCAATAATGACTTTTTTTTTTTTTTTAATTGTTAAATCATAGCTGTGTACATTAGTGCAATCGCCTGTACCCATTCTAACATGAACCATAGATATGGCCCCACCCTTTACCCTCCCTCCACCAAAACCTCCCCCCTCCCTTCCCCTTCCTTGGCCCTTTCCCCATAGTCTTGTGCTATAGTTGGGTTATAGCCTTCATGTGAAAGCTATAATTTAGCTTCATAGTAGGGCTGAGGACACTGGATACTTTTTCTTCCATTCCTGAGATACTTTGCTAAGGAGAATATGTTCCAGCTCTATCCATGTAAACATGAAAGAGGTAAAGTCTCCATCGTTCTTTAAGGCTGTATAGTATTCCATGGTATACATGTACCAAAATTTGCTAGTCCATTCGTGGGTTGATGGGCACTTGGGCTTCTTCTATGACTTAGCAATTATGAATTGG
>CAUYPK010052772.1:0-30524 GCA_963574355.1 Loris lydekkerianus | reverse complement strand
CCCTATTTAACAAATGGTGCTGGGTGAACTGGCTGGCAACCTGTAGAAGACTGAAACTGGACCCACACCTTTCACCATTAACTAAGATAGACTCTCACTGGATAAAAGATTTAAACTTAAGACATGAAACTATAAAAATGCTAGAAGAGAGTGCAGGGAAAGCCCTTGAAGGAATCGGTCTGGGCGAGTATTTTATGAGGAGGACCCCCTGGGCAATTGAAACAACTTCAAAAATACACTACTTGGACCTGATCAAACTAAAAAGCTTCTGCACAGCCAAGAACACAGCAAGTAAGGCAAGCAAACAGCCCTCAGAATGGGAGAAGATATTTGCAGGTTATGTCTCCAACAAAGGTTTAATAACCAGAATCCACAGAGAACTCAAACATATAAGCAAGAAAAGAACAAGTGACCCCTTGGCGGGCTGGGCAAGGGACTTGAAGAGAAACTTCTCTGAAGAAGACAGGCACACAGCCTACAGACATATGAAAAAATGCTCATTATCTTTAATCACAGAGAAATGCAAATCAAAACTACCTTGAGATACCATCTAACTCCAGTAAGATTAGCCCATATCACAAAATCCCAAGACCAGAGATGTCGGCATGGATGTGGAGAAAAGGGCACACTTCTACATTGCTGGTGGGAATGCAAATTAATACACTCCTTTTGGAAAGATGATTGGAGAACACTTAGAGATCTAAAAATAGATCTGCCATTCAATCCCATAATTTCTCTACTAGGCATATACCCAGAAGACCAAAAATCACATTGTAACCAAGATATTTGCACCAGAATGTTTATTGCAGCCCAATTCATAATTGCTAAGTCATGGAAAAAGCCCAAGTGCCCATAGATCCACAAATGGATTAATAAATTGTGGGATATGTACACCATGGAATATTATGCAGCCTTAAAGATAGATGGAGAGTTTACCTCTTTCATGTTTACATGGATGGAGGTGGAACATATTCTTCTTAGTAAAGTATCTCAAGAATGGAAGAAAAAGTATCCAATATACTCAGCCCTACTATGAAATTAATTGATGGCTTTCATATGAAAGCTATAACCCAATTATAACCTAAGAATATGGGGAAGGTGCAGAGGGAGGGGAGGGAGGGAAGGGAGGGGGGAGGATGGGCAGAGGGAGGGTGATTGGTGGGATTATACCTGTGCTGCATCTTACAGGGGTATAGGTGAAACTTAGTAAGTGTAGAATATAGTTGTCTTAACACAATAACTAAGAAAATGCCAGGAAGGCAATGTTAACCAGTGTGATGAAAATGTGTGGTTATAAAACCAGCGTATGGTGCCCCATGATCACATTAATGTACACAGCTATGATTTAATATTAATTTTAAAAAAGTAAAAAAATAAAAATAAAAATAAATTCCCAATTAAAAAACACAAAAATCACTGTCACCCATTCTACTTCATTTTCAAAAGCTAACCACTTTTTATTTTAGGTCATCATTTTATTGTGTTTACCAACTCATGATGAAAATGTGAAAGCATTCAGACTCTATCCTGGCAGTCGCCTGTTTCTTCCTACTGTGGGGACTCTTGTCCCATGTGCTGAGAATGTGAAGTCACCTCCTTTACGCACTGCACTAATAAAATCATTCGCTTTTGCACTTCAATTCTTACACTTGTATTTATTTATATTCTCAGCCATCTTTTTTTCATGCTTTTAAACTCCCTTGTTATAAAATAATACATAGATTTAATAGAGACAGGCTTTGTGGCAGTAAGAGGGCTAGATTTAGTGGTTTTGGGGGGGAATTATTTGGGATAACTAATTGAAACCAAAGCACATTACCATTCCTTGCCTGCAACAATAAACACTGGGTCTTCAAAGGCTGGCCAAGTTTCCAGTGATTCCCAACAATAGTAGTTGTCATTTTCGAATGATGGTCCTTTTGAAACGCCAAGTGGAGTGAAGAAAAAGTGCGTGCTATTGCTGATTAGACAAGAATATGACTTGCAGCAGCCCCTGGTACTCTCTTGTCTGCAAATTTTCTGCCCTGATTAATTACAAAGAGTGCCAGAGTGTGTTGACGTTAGTTAAAAGTATTTGCTCTTTCCAGCCTGTCGTTATACCCGAATTAAGGATTTCTGTGTCAAGGTGAGGTCAAGAGAGTTCAGATCTGTTTTCCACTGATAAATCTTGCTGTCCCATAAGGATTAAAGGAACTCAAGGCTTTCATATGTAAAACTAATACACGATAGCCTGTGTGTCTATGTCCCCATGATCAAAGAGCTCTTGGCCAAGAGGGAATGCCTCAAAGAGATAATAAGTAATTTGTTCACTACAAACATTACAATTATCTATCCTTCTACAAAGTACTGAAAATAAATTCTCTGATCAGAGTTAATTAGCATCCTGTTGCTCGGGGTTTAGCTCGCTAGTTCTCTTAAAGGCACATGAACGTGAAAATTACACACCTCTGAGCCAACTTCTTAAATTCTTTTAAAGTTAGCTGGTGTATCTGCCCACAAATTAGTGTCGACCCATTTATTTTAATGTAATCAAATTAGTTGAATAAAATTTATTAAGTCCCTCTAATTTATTGGTTCCTTACTCTATGCCATCCCCCTTTTGAGGTCTAATACCCTCAATTTCACAATACGACACAGGGTATCATAAAGAAGAATTAGCAAAGACACTCTGGGACACCAAAAGACATGGAAATGACCTCTCTCAAGATATTCAAGGTTGGTTTGGAAAAATGCTAGGAACTCAGTAGGCTTATATGATGAAGAAGGGCATGTCAAGAAACATGAAAAATAAAGCCAAGTGAAATAATAACTGGATTTGTGTTGTTAATGATTCCTTCTTGGAAAGTTCTCCATCAATTTTAAATACATCAAGGAATGAAAAAAAATGAAGGCTATCTCTCTGTTAATTCTTTTAGAGCACAGGGGTAGAGAAGAAGTCTTGGTATCAAGTTCCAGCTGTGCACGGTAAACTCAAGTTGAATGACATTTGGCTTCTCCAAGCACTGGTTTCCCAAGGTAAGGAAACAGAAGTAGTATCTTTTCCATAGTTTTTCTATAGGTGGTCATCATAATGAATAATATCCCAAATCAAGTTATCAATGACTTAAGCTATGAAGACTTAATCTATAAATTACTAAATGGACCATGAAGCAATTATCCAGAACTCTTGACCCACATCGTAAGTGGACTTCTCAATTTAGAGAGCTCATCCCAGGGCAGACACTCCCAGCCCAATTTCCTCACTGCTGAACACAATATCAACCATGTGTGGACTTCCTCAAGTGTTACTACAGTCATTAAATTCAGGCCTTACTAGTTACTTTTTTTTTCCAGTTTCCAAAATAGCCATCCAAGTTATATATTCATCAAGTCATACGCACTCACATGTACATTTCTACTTCTGAACTAGAAGATAATTTGGGCATGTGAACAACTTCTATGTGACCTTTCCAGAACAGAAGAGATAGCATGCTAATTAACCAATGCATTGTCATCATCTCTTTTGCTATAACAACCCGATATTGCTGAACAAGGAACTCTTAGAGCATGCAAAAGCTTTTCATATGCATTATTTCATTTCAGATTTATGGTAGCCAAGCATCTCGGGGCAGGTTATAGGAAAGGAAATATAGTCTCAGAAAGGTCAGGGAAACTGCTGAAAACTTTGCATTTAAAATATGGTGACATCTGTTCCAAGGACACTACTGTTCCCATTGCACCACATTGTCTTCTTTGACCAGCAACTGCCCAAGAGAAATCAGTAACACATAGAATCTAACTGGAGAATTTCACCTTACTAGAAACCATGACAACAAGGGTTCTGAAAGCTGTCCCTACTAACTCAAAATAGATGAAGCAACAAGAACTTAGACCACAGTTCTCAACCAAGAGTGATTTGGGGCCTTCAGGGATATGTGGCAATGTCTGGAGACATTTTGGTTGTTACAAATGGAGAGTAGGGTGCTATTGGAATTTAGGGAGCAGAGGCCAAAGATGATGCTGAACCTCCCTCTATGTACAGGACAGCCCCCTACAACAGAGAATTATCTGGCCTATGATGTCAATAGTGCTGAATCTGAGAAACCCTAGCTGACAATAATTGCCTTAGGGTGAGAAGAGAAAACATGGAATACAGATTGTTTCTCCCATTGGCACAAGATAATTTAGCACTGTCTAAGATGAGCTACTTCCAACCTTATGAGAGGTTCTGCATATCACATCTGGGTGGTGGGGTGGGAAAGGATCTTCTAATATTTTGCTAAGCGATAGCCCCTATTTTATATAAGGAATAAGTAGAAAAAAAAAACTTCAACATACAGAAATTTACTTGATAGCTAACTGATATTTTTTCCCAGATATACTTACTCTTAGTGGTTTTTGGATATTAAATGATAAATTATCCATTATGTACAGACTTTACAAAATACTAGGGGACATTAGGATTTTTCTACTGATCTTATGAAGAATATAAGAAAATAAACAAAACTCAATGACTAGAAACATCAAAGAGGAAAATCTAAAATGCTATACACGTTAGATTTTTAAATTTTAAGATCAAAGTATATTCTTGGAAATTTTTATCACTGTGTCCAACAAGAAGAGAATCTTCAAGAGACTCTCCATATTTGAATAAGTTCTCTTTAATATAGTCAAGAAGTTATAAAAATATTTAAAATACTAGAAGTTTGTTAATCCTGTATTATAATTGTAACATAAATAGTTTGTATGCCCTGCAACTCAGAGCTAGGCTAAGTATAAGCTCAAGATCATTTTAAATACATGTCTTTCTTCCAAAGTGCAACCGCCAAACAAATGGTAGCTGGGATGAGTGTTCCACTTTCACCACGAAACTGTGAATCCATCATTCGTGAGAGAACTATAAATTATGCATTCTGAGGAAATTCCTCTTGCTTGGCCTGCTGGGGGGATCCAAGAAAAGCACTAGGAAAAATGACTTACTCCCTCTGAATGCTGACCTGAAACTTGTACAGATACTTCATGGCTAGAGAGGAGAACTGTCACAGATGCGATTCAGCAGCAGAGTTCAAACTGAACTTGTAGGAGTGATAAAGAGGAGACAGAAGGAGAATAGACATTTCAGCATTTTCATTTTTCCCCCTAATTGAACGCGCTTCTGGACAACGTGATTTGTATTTCTCAAACTACAATGATGTGACACATCAGAACTTTCCATACCATAGCAAAGAACAACAGGAAAGGCCACCTGTACCCTCCTATATCCAGTTCTAGGCAAAAGTGCATCTTTGCATGTTAAGTGCCCCCTGAGTAATATGCAAAGTGCATGAAAAGAAATCAGTCAACTCAGATGACTAGCCAACGTCTTATCATATCTTGCCCAAGCAATAAATAAAAGGCACAAGAAATGAGGGCAGGAGAATGGATATTTGCTTGTATGCCAAAAATAGTCCTTTGCCTTAGATCAACTGGAAGCTTAGGTCAAAAGAGCCGCTGATCATCTCTGACCAGCAATGAGATTAAACAAAACAGTGCAAGTTATTTTTCCGCAGGATGACAGTGTTAACACCTATTTGCTAGGAGAGCCATGGGAGCTAAGCTAGATACTTAAGAACTAGAATACTTAAAGTGGCTGGAGCATAGGCCTACTCTATAAATTGTTTCAAAATAAATGTGTCTCAGTCTATTCAAGCTGCTATAACAAAATATCAACAACCTGTAATTTATAAGTGCAGAAATTTGCATCTGGAAGTCCAAGATCAGGAGCTAGCAGATTCCATGTCTAATGTGGGCCCATCTCTTAATTCATAGATGCCAACTTCTTGCTGTGTCTTTGCATGACAGAAGGGAGACGCAGGTGTCTAGGGCCTCTTTTATAAAGACACTACTAATCCTGGTCCTAAAGGCTCCACCCACACACCCTAATCACCTCCCACCACCTTATACCAACATCTTGGGGATTAGGATTTCAACATACTAACTTGGGACAGAGGGAAGACAGACATGCAGACCGTATCAGAATGTAAATAGGAAACCAGATGGGTTCACTTTCCCCACACATCTCCAGAGCAGAGATACAGGACAGACATGACCAAGTGGAAAGGAAGGCTCACTGGGTACAGCCATGAGACAGGGCTCAGAAAGCTAACCTGTGTGACCTTGGGTAAGTACATTGATAGCCGTGACCTTCCGTTTCCTTCTCTGTTAAATAGTAATAACATTTGTATCTTTCTCGGAGTATAAACAATTTATACTGATTTATTCTAAGCAAAGTGCTTAGGATAGGTCTGGCATTAAAAAAAAATAACACTCAATAAATGCTGGTTATTCTATTATTACTTTAATTACCATGAGCAAAGACTAGCCAACACTAGTCCCATCCAGGATATTTTGGGACATAGTGAGCTCCTCCTATTGGTCCTATTTAACCAGAATCTGGAAAACTGCCATTTAGGAAAACCATGCCTCATCTCGAAGGTTGCTAAGACCCCAAGTGTCTCTCGACTCTCATCATAACTGGAAGCCAAATTCTTACCTTTCAGAAAGGCCCCCCACTTTAAATTCTCAGCAGAGCCAAGTCATAAAATCGCACTCATTTCTAGGGTCTGTTTCTTGGCAGGCAGGCCTTTCAGCATCCTGCGGCAACTCCCCAGGCTGCGGCCAGTTCTTAGAGCGACTCCCAGCACGCTGCCTGCTAATAAAGTGCAAGACAAATTGGTAGCTGGGGGAGAGGAGTGTCTTGTGTTACATTTTGGGTTCTTTTAACTATTCCATCTGTGATTTACAGTTCAACAGAGGGGTAGAGTTATAATTCTGGGGTGAGGGAGCTGAGTGAGTGAAACACTGACAATGAATGAGGAGACTTACCCGACAGCTGCAGGCACTGGAGACACTCGGCTATTTTGTTTGCTGCAAGCAGAAGCTAAGAGCACCAAGATGATGCAAAAGAGGACAACATCGGGATCTGGGACTGAGTATGCATGAACAGACTCCCAGGACACACTGCAGAGGTGTGTGACCAGTTATGCCCTTGAGTCCTGAAATCACGCCAGGCACAATCTCAGGACCCCACACAAAACCCAGCTCGTTCATCTGTGAAACTAATTCTGATGAAGGAAAAAGAATTCAGTAGATGCTCTCCTGGGTCTTTCTTACATACATTTCCTCAGATGTCGAGTTTATATACTCTTTCTGAAGCTGGGGACCCCCAGATCTCACCATGTAGAAAGAAGTTTGCGATTTTGATGCTCTTGAGAAATATTCTGTCAAATGTTTTTGTTTATTCTTTTTATTTCAGATTGATATAAGGGTACAAATGATTAGGTTACAATGTTGGCATTTGTTAGAAAAAGTCTCTGTTGCAGTTGTGTTCCCCTCCCCCCCAAGACAAGTGCCATATACACTTACGTGGTGCTCATTAGGTGGGAGCACAGCCATCTCCCACCCTCCTCCCGTAAAGTGCCTGTGTATTCTTTTAGCTTTCTCCATAAAAAGACTTAAATTTATTTTTAGCCCGAAAATGTAAGAACATAATTGTACCTTAGCTAAGAAAATGATATCTATCTATATATATATATATATATATATTTAATTAAGCTATAAATTATCTGTTCATATAAATGGAATCAAAATCATGTTTAAGATATCTTATTTTACCTAATTGCACTGAGAAATGTTGCACCTGAGGTTAAAAAGAAACAGCCAGAGGCACAACAATCTAATGTGAAAGTCAAGTTCTCTGATTAAGTATCTGTGAGACGAGATACACACAGAACAAAACTGCATGATGGAAAATCAGGGGCAGGTACAGTGGACACTTTGGTCCACCTCTCAGGTCAGGTCATGGTCAATTCACTCCTGTCGGTAGTCTCTGCCCCTAAACTCTCTAAGCAGAATTCTGGTGGTGGCCAAACTCTACTGAGTGATAGTTGACTTTCTTTGGATAAAAATCAAAAAAGTGAATTTAAATCTTCAAATATGACCCATGCCTACCCACCATCCATGTCTCTAACCCTAATTACTTCTATCCTGAAAAGAGTGATGTGGTCAACCATCGAGAACTCAGAAAGCTGAAATAACTTCACCTTATTCAATTATGACTTAAACGCAACAAAATACAAAATCCCTCAAACATAAGATGGACCCTTCCAGGGATTGAAATATAAGGTTTAAAAGGCTGTTCTTTGTGGGAACCATATTTTTCTTCAGCAGGTAAGTAATTTTAGTTTTCAAATACTTAAGTATGTGCTACTCACTACAATTCTTCAAGCTTCAACCCACGTTTTCTTTAGACAAAAATGTATGTTCAAGGAGTATTAAAGAAATACAAATAACTAAGACAGAAGAAAACAAAGGATTTCTTTAGCCCAAATAGGAGAAATAGGTGTGCTCAGTGGAGGTCAGTCTTGGCATTCAGGCTGTATCCTGGTCATCTTGGTGAAGATGACTAAGGGCTCACTTCCTACCCCAATCCAGAGCTCTCTAAAGAGGAAGAGAATGATGGATGGACAACCCTCTTACAAGTGGGACTCTGAGAAAAAGAAACAAGGTACACATAAAGGGAAAAGAGAGAGAGGAGTTGGAATGTTCTGGAATGTTTAGTTTCATGGAGAAAGGGTGACCCAGGTGAGAAAGACCTGAGATCTGTGTCACTTGCCCATTCCCATTGAAGGACGGGGCAGGAACAGGTTGAAGCCATTCTCCTACCTTGCTCACCACAGATTACGTAAACATTGGAAGACAGGACTCTGAACTCGAAATACATTACACATCCTACAAATGCCATCTATGCAACTAACCAGCTAATAGAAGGTTGTTTAATAATGAAAGAGAAAGGTACCTATATACTCAAGTATAAGCCGAGTTTTTTTGGCACAAAATTTGTGCCAAGTTCGGGTTTTTCGGCACAAATTTTGTGCCGAAAAAACTCGGCTTATACTCGAGTATATACAGTAAGTCAGTTCCCTTTTAAGGGAATAAGCCAAGAGCTATTAATTCTTCATTCATTCATCCAACAAATCTGATTAGCTTATGAGAAGCACCACGAAAACAAACAGGAACTCTCTTAACCCTTCCATTTTTCTTGAGCTCTAAACTTTGCAGCATAAGGAAGTATAGGAAAGAAAAGAGACAAAGTCCATCCCCAAGCCTCCTTCCCTCCTCCCCTCTAAGGTGGGAGGAGGCCAGCAGGACAGGGGATGGCATGAGAGGGGCCAGCTCTGCCCCAGTGAAATGAGGAATGAGAGACATCAGAAGTTGGGAATGAATATTCAGCACGTTTTCTGCCTCATTTGGTCACAGTCACACTGCACATGACCAGGAAGGTCAAACGATGGTTTCCCTAAATATTCTTCACATGACAATTGGCCTTCGAACAATAAACAAAGTAGCAATGATACTTTGTTTAAAACTACTGCTTAATGGTTTTTATATATGAGCTTTACTTCTCTTTCATGTGTGTGTGTAGCCATCACACAGCCTCAAAATTTATTAGAGTAATAATAGCTTACGATTGAAAAAAATAGATCATCCTTTCGGTCCTCAGAACAACTCAGGAAGCTAGGTGGTATTATTATTTCAACACGAGAGAACTGGAAACCTGAAGTTCGGAGGGGTGAAGAGATTTGTGTGGGAGAACTCTGAAGGTTATACACATGCCCCATGTTCCAGCTGTGTGGTTGTCCATTCCCAGGTTCCTCCATTCGGTGAGAATTAAATCTCGCAGAATCACACCAACATCATCTTCTTAGTATTATCAGGCCTCCCATGTGGCACCCATGCAACCTGACCTTTTGCAAAGAATGAAAATATAAGAGGTGGTGTTCATAAGAGCTGTAGAGAGTGGTAATGTTTGGGAGCTAAGGGTGAGTGTCAAGCAGATTTCAAACCCATTCTGATCCTGGCTCTTGATGGAAGACAAGTTAGTCAGCTTTCCTCAGCTTTAGAATTGGCCTCTGTAAAATGGAGCAAAAATGGTGCCTGTTTTGTGATGTTGTTACAAAGATAAAGATCCCAAGCACACTATTTGCATGTATTATTTATAGTATCTCTCAGTCATACACTGGGCTGGCAATGTCCCAGCAACTAGCAAAAGCATCAGCAGTAGCATTAACAGAAGTAGTAACAGTGACAACAGCAGTAGCAATAAGAAGGGTAGCATTAAATAGTAATAGGATACTATTAGTAGTAGCAGCAGCAGCAATATTATAACATTAGTAATAATCATTGTCATAAAATAGCAGTAGGCACCATCATCATCATTGCTCTCACAGTATTTATTAGTACTAGTAGCAGCAGTAATAGTCACGGAAGGTATCAATGATGGGACATGATCACCAAGGGACATGGAAAGAAAGAAGGTGGTTGTCTATTAATTCATGCAAGGACCAACCAGAGGTGAACATTTCCCTAGGCTTGAGGTGTTGGAGGTTACCATCAAGGCCACTTGATGAGAACAGATTTCATTAGTAGAAAAAATATATTGTATTTCAATAATCAGAGGCCACTAATGAACAAAGGAAGACCAGGCAGTGTTCAGCTTCTACCCCACGGAACCGGGACTCCTGGCAGGAAAAGGCAACAGTACTTTGCACATGAACTCCAGACACCTGGACATCTTCTCTGTGTTGTTGTTACTAGCTTGAAAAGATGTCTATGATCAGCTGTCTTCCTCTTCCTCTCTCACCTGCCCATTCCTCTACTGGTATTTCTTTCCCTTCCAAGTGAATGGCTTCCACTCCAATCCTTGCCCAGGGTCTGCTTCTAGGGGGAGACCAACTTAAGCCAACTATCAAAGCAACATTTGTGGTATATATGTAAATCTGTTCATAAATTCTATCATACAACATCACGCCCATTTTTCTAGATCCTTGGGTGTTTTTCTTTAATTAGCCAAGAAGTTGATGATTGAAGTTAAATAGAACACATTATTGTCACAACTGCATTATTTTGAGAGACCACTTTATACTGTTCAAGTTTTAACAGCTTCTAAAATTTCTAGTAATTTTTTCATTGTTCCGAGTACAGGATTAATTATTACCAGCTTTCCAAAAAAAAAAAAAAATAATAATAATAATAAAAGAAAAAAAAAAAAAAGAAAAGGTCTGATCCAAAACATTTCATATGTAATACAAACCTCAGTTAACGGGAGTGGGGGTTGGAGGTGTGTGGTGGGGGGGAAGATCTCAGCCTTCCAACTATGTGTCAGAGTGAAAATTATCCACATGAGCAAGACGAAAAAGAAGATGGTGGGGAACAGGAGAACATATTCATTTGAGTTTGGGGGGGTGTTCATAGACATTCAGGTGCAGGTGTGTCTTTTATGGACAATAGATATGTTTAGGAGAAGGTTATTATCAAAAATGAGAATGAAAAGGTAGGAAGAGAACATATATTGTGTATGCACCTATTAGGTATTAAATAGTCTTTGAGGTATTTTGTATAATCTATTACATCACTTACTATCTTACATAATATTTCTCTGAGGCTCATTATCACCATTTACACAGGATGGAATAGCCTAGGAGAACTTAACATAGTTAATAAGATGTATTTAGCAAGTGTCAAAACTGGAATTCAAAACCCAAGTATCATAGACTCTAAGTCATGTCCACGTCCATGATATGCTATTGCTTTGGCAAAATTGCATGGAAATTGCATCACTTTACAGTTTGCAAGGAACTTGCTTTAAGGTTGAAAGAGAAAGGCAACTCTTTTTTTTTTGAGAGAGTGAATCTCACTCTGTAGCCCTGAGGTGAGTGTCATGCAGCCATGTATCATCTTAGCTCACACCAACCTCAAACTCTTGGGTTTGAGTGATCCTCTTGCCTCAGCCTCCTAAGTAGCTGGGATTTCAGGTGTGCACTACTATGCCTATCTAGTTTTTCTATTTTTAGTAGAGATGGGGGTCTCATTCTTGCTCAGGCTGGTCTCGAACTTCTGAGCTCAAGCAATCCACCCACCTCGGCCTCTCAGCATGCTGGGATTACAGGAGTGAACCGCTGCCCCCTGGGGAAGAAAGGCAATTCTTAACAGCTGGGAACTGGTCTGGCTCCATCAGCCAAGCAAGCCTTGATGTTGGTAAGAAGCGACTGGCACTCAGAACAAGGCTGTGATATCTGTCTATTAAATAATTTCATAGACTATCAACCTTAACAAAGACCAAAGACCGTGATTAGAATATGATCATGTTGGAGCAAGACAAAGACAGACAAGAGACAAGACCAATCCAAAACCATGGCTGAGAAAGGTAAAAGCAAGTCCTGTCCATGCAAAAAAAAAAAAAAAAAAAAATCAAACTATTAATTAAGAGGCCGAACAGCATCCTTCCTGGCTAATAAAGTTACTACTGCTACTTCTTTATCAATTGTAGTTTGAGCTTTGCTTTGTGCCACTTGCCTTCTAAACAAAAATTACTAAAATATCTAATCCTAGAATTACCTTTACAATCTAACAGCATCCAATACAGAACACTTGCTAGGACCCTAACACACCCTAACCACCCAACACAAGCACCTAAGAAGCTCTTCCAGGCTTGGCACCTGTAGTTCAGTGGCTACGGCGCCGGCCACATAGACTGGATGTGGCGGGTTAGAACCCAACGAGGGCCTGCCAAACAAACAACAATGACAACAACAAAAAATAGCCAGCATTGTGGCAGGTGTATGTAGCCCCAGCCACTTGGGAGGCTGAGGCAAGAGAATCACTTAAGCCTAAGAGTTTGAGGTTGTGTAAGCTGTGACAGCATGACATTCTACTGAGCGCATTCTACTGACGGCAACATAATGAAACTCTGTCTCAAAAAAACAAACAAACAAAAAGAAGTCTTTCCAAACACCCCTTTACTGAGAAAACCCAGAGTTTCAAAAAGTATGCTTTCTCCCTCGTCACAAGCTAGTAAACCCACTCTGTCAACTACAGGTATATTTTTGGTGATCTTTGGATGAAGGGCTTTGACAACATATTCATTTATTCAACAAGCATTTTCTAAGTCAGGCAAATTGAATTATATCTCTTTGTTTTTCCCACAGAAACAGACATGAATCCTAGATCTGTGATAGGTGAACCAGGACGTATATTCTAAACTCATAAGTAATTTGAAAAAATCTATAAGAAAATATCAATAGAACACGTATCTAAAAACTCTTGCTGAGTTCACAATATGATAGTAAATATTGTCTCTGAGTGTAATTCCACAATACTTAAGTGAATGGGAGAGGGATCCTCAGGGGAAAAAAGTGAAATAAAGGTAAAAGAATATGGAATCATAATTGTTGAAGAATCACGGCATCCCCTGATACAGTGTGAAATTCCAGGGAGGTGGAGAGAGGGCCCAAGGAGAGGGAGGAAGAATTCATATATTTTAAAGGTTGCCAAGGTCACCAATAAGAGCAGTTGAAACAATCCTACCCACATCTTTTTTTTTTTTTTTTTTCTTGGAACACATGATTTATATTAATATTAAGGTCACTATTTCCCACAGTTTTATGCTTCTAGTCTCAGTTTTATTCTCAGAAGCATTTCTTCTTTTTCTTGTTTCCACTTGTTTATTTAACCATATTTAAGGAGTGTTCATATCGAGATCCATCTCCTTGAGGTTTAAGCCTAGCAGTACTGGGCACTGCCAGTCTGAAAGTCTGCAAAATTGAGAGTCGCCAATGCTGGTAACACAAACTTCAGAGGAGCCTGATGGGATCCTGACAGTGAAGATGGAAGAGGAAGACAAGGCCTGTGATGCAGTCTCTAGCCTCCACTGGAATAGCTCCTCTGACCCAGAGACTTGTCTTCAGCAGTTCAGGCAGTTTGGCTACCAGGATTCACCTGGGCCCCAAGAGGCTCTGCACCGCCTCTGGGAACTTTGTCATCTCTGACTAAGGCCTGAGGTGCACACCAAAGAGCAGATCCTAGAGCTGCTGGTGCTGGAGCAGTTCCTGGCCATGCTTCCAGAAGAACTGCAAGCCTGGGTGCAGAAGCATTGTCCAAAGAGTGGAGAGGAAGCTGTGACTCTGCTGGACAATGTGGAAAAAGATCTTGATGGGCCTGAACAGGTAAGAAGGGCACCTGTGTCCTACCCACATCTTCTGATGATGGTATAGAATGAATTGTCTACCCGAGGTTTGACTGAGGAAGTATCAATTCCTTCACATGATTGATGTTATCTGGGGTGACCTTAATTTTATAAATTCAGGCTTCCATACCTGTTTGATGAGCAGCAAGCAAGGTTCTTTGCATCTGTAAAGAATGAACGACTAGACAGTGCAAGTGACGCTGCAGATGCCTGAGGCCGGTGGCTGCAGGGTGAATTGAGTCAGAACCTACACAAACCACCCGCTGCAGCTGATGTCAGTGGTGAGGCTGAATGGGTTCAAGTTTGGGGACCAGGAACATCTGCTGGGCAGGGTGAAAGAAGCCCAGCTATGCCAATGGGGCTCCCACAGAAGAGGAAGTCTATTAGCCCAGCAGAACCCAACACAGTCTTAATAGCAGGCGTCATTGAGGGTCGATGTAAGAAGTGTGTTGGAAGTGGAAGGATAGGGATGGAAAGTGACCCCGTACAGATGTCATCCAGCCCACACAGCAAACCTCATAGTTGTTTACTTCATGGCCTTTAGTACCCCCCACCCCAGCATGAAGAATGCTCACTGACCCCCCACAATTCAAAGCCCACCTCTCCATACACACCTCTCCAATACATAGAACTCTAAATCAATATTAAATATTGACCACTGAATAACTGAGAAAAGTTTCCAATATAAAATTTAGAAAAAGGAAAGGTAGGAAAGGAAATGACCCCAGAGGAAACAGAGATGACATAAAGAATAGAAGATCAGGTAAAAAGCAAATTCTTATCAGCGTTTCAAAGGGATTTGAAAATTTATCCATAAAATGTGCACAAAATATGAAACAGAGAACAAGAAAATGCCTTAGGAAATTCAAAAATACGGCTTTCCTTCCCTAGAAAAGTCTGCAGGAAGGTGAAAGAAATCTCTAAGAAAACTCACTGAAAAGCAAAGAGTCAGGAAGTATTTATTGCCCGAGACATCTGAGAGTATCAACACAGAAGTTACAATTTCTAGATGATTAAGAAATCATCTGTTTTTAAATTTTGTCAAGATGTGCCTAGGCATAGGTGTTTTTAAATTCCATGTGAAGGACCACTCATGGGCCTTCCTATGTGAAAATATAAATTAAAAACTGATGGACAAAAAAAAATTGGTGGACAAAAAAAAAATTGATGGACAAAATTAATAGGTAAGTAGGAAATGTATTCATAAAAATTGTTAAGAAAAGCCTCAACATCTCAACATTTTTAGAAAAATAAACATTGAAATATTCTTTAACTTAAAAAGCTTATCAAAAATAAGCTAAGATCATTAGATAAGTTAAAAAGATGAAGTAGTTTTAGCAAAGGAATCCTGGAACAAATACTCTCATTCCCTTCTCACAGGAGTACAAAAAGGTAGACATTATCCGGAAAATATTTCTATAATATGCATAAAATCCTTCAAAAAAAAAACTCACTTCCCATGACATGAGCCCCAAATCTATCTGTCCTAAGAAAGTTAAACTTTACGTCTCTCTCTGTACTTTATAACAAAAATATTTACACAGGCAAAGAAAGAGGGGAAAAAAGTAAAGACATATGTAGAAAAATGTTTATTATTTTGGCAAAACACAGGAAATAAGTTAGACATCTAATGAGTACAGAAACAGTTTACCCTGGGTGATTTATCCATTCAGGTAGCCATCCGAGAGGATGTGTTAACACACTATTCAATGAAATGAGAAATTGCTATTGATAAAAAGCTGGATTGAAAAATCAGAACTCAAACCAGTTTACACAGTAAGATAGAATTAAAATTATATATATGGTTAGTTTTTATTCCTTTCTTAGAGTGATTTTTTTTAACCCAACCACTTACACAGAACTTGTATCACCTTTAAAATAAAAATAAATAAATGCTTTAGCATTTCATTCTGTTCTGTACAATGGTTTATGCCTTATAAAATTTATTTGGAGGTTTGGAGATTTTATGAAATGAACAACTAGTGAAATTCACAGACACAACCCATGAAGCTGTTTTTCCAGCTCTATCCAGGCAGAGTACAGGAGGAAGAGCAGGGGAAAAAAGGGTGTGGGGATGTGTGTGTGTGTGTGTGTGTGTGTGTGTGTGTGTTGGGGGATATTTCTGAATGTGTACAATGTGGGAAAGCAGAGGGGCAGGAAAACTGGGGTCCCCTGCTTTCATTCTAAGCCTGATGAAGAGAGGAGTCAACCCCTCAGCTAATTATGAGCTGACCCCCACTCTGTTGACCCCCAGCCAGACACACAGAGCTAAAGAGATCATCAGAGGTAATCTGTAAACTCTAATTTTGCTTCCCTGATAGAAACCCTCTGAGCTAACTCAAACACATCAAGAAGTACAATTCCCTAGAAATAGAATGATCCAGACAGGTCTCAATTTCATACAGTTAGTATTCTTTCTATTACTAATAAGGCACTAAAATCTCATTTTACATCTGCTAATGAGATAATGGATTTCACACCATTGTAAGACTTTTTGTAGAACAATCTCCCCTAGGATCACATACACACAGAGACTCGGGACTCTAGTCCCACTGTCTAGCTATGTGACCTCAGATAAGTTACTTCACCTCTCCTGCCTGTTTCCTCATCTGTAAAATGGAGATAAGAAAAGATCCTGCCTCTTTGACTTTCTTCTGACAATTACATGTGTTAAAATGCAACAGGGGCTTCCAACAATATCTGAAAAAAAAAAAAAAAAAGATGCATTGTTTGGAAATGTTTGTTCTATTAAATGAAACTAAGGTGGAAACATTTCTTGGTCAGACCATGACTACTCAGGTTTGCATCAGGAGACATAATTTCTTCTCTATTGTCCACAGTCACTGCCATAAAACAAAAAACCAAAAAGTTTATTTATTCATTTAAATATGAATGAATTAAGACTAAACAAGCAGCCATCAACATCTCCTTTGGAAACCCAAGCTCCAAGCAAAGGAAGATGACAGGATGTTCATAAGAGTTCACCAAGCAGAGTAGACAAGGCTGCTTCAGACAGGAAGCAGATAATTCAGAGAAGGCTGACCTTGGGTGAGACAGAGTCCCTCAAATTTGGAATGGGAACAAAGTTTGGAAAGGCAGTGAGTCACAGATAAAGAGATTGATTCTTGGGAACATCCCCAGTAATGGTCCTGTTAAGAACAACATGGTAGAAGGGAAAGAGACAAAGAGTCATTTATGGGGTATTTTCTCTTCCCTAGATACTCTCCCAACCTGTGAAGTGGTCCCATCATTTCCAAGGTGAGAAAACTAAGAGATAACTTGCCCAGGGTCACACAGACCTGGATTTGCCCGTGCGGTTTCCCTGGCCACCCATTATTAGGGAATCCCGAAGCTGCAATATACAAAGTCGTTGGAGATGAAGCAAGGTTTGACCCACCTACTTAGTCATTTGCAACCCTCCTGTGATTTAGCCAAACTCCTTGGCTGCTCCCCCTGGCCAGCCTGTATGGATTTAAGGCTTTGCAAGCTATCAAGACTCAAGGAAAGGAATGGTGTGGACAGGCTGGAGAAAATCCTAGTACGTCAGCCCCCCTCTGTGGGGAGGGGTCCTGGTGATTACTGCAGAGAGTGCAGACTTTGGCATCAGAGAGGCTGGGGTTGCATCTCAGCTGGGATTACACATTGTGTGATACAGAGTCAGTGAATTTTTCTGAGCCTTTTTCACTTTCTCTATAGTGATCTTACTATCATTCCCATGTTACATAAAGCCTTTGTGAGGGTTTAACAAGACAATGGTGTGAGATGCTCAGTTTGGTGCTTAATTAACATCAGGGCTATTCACAGCTTCCCCAAACGTATGTCCATCTAAGTTTTCTTCGTCCCACCAAGAGTGATATCCAAAATCCTAGACCCTATGGGACACACCTCCCAGCCCTAAGAGCTAGACTGTACTCGATACCCATACATACTCATCTAAGCCAGATGACCAGCTGAAGCCTCCCTAACCCCTCACTACAATTCTCACTGATTATCCTAAAAGACGCAGAGAAACATGAGGATAAAGAATGTTAGTTTTTCTAACAGTTGTAAAAGAAAGCAAAGTAAAAAGTAAAAATTCTCCATAAAATTCTTACGGTAAAAAACATCAACTGTGCTGTCTTCAACAGGGGTCACAGAGCAAGTTCAAAGTGTCCTTACGATGTGTGTCCCCTGCGATTGTTCAACAGCTCCGACACAGGCAGCCCGTGTTAATCATTTTCTGATGGTTGCCTGGAACTGCGGCTTTGGCGAGCGAGAAACAACAAATTCCCAGAACTGAAAACTGAAAAGAAACACTGAACAATCGTGGGAATGAAGGGGGAAAGAACAGTCTTGAGGTGACTATTATATATTCCTGGTGACATCGTGCAAGGGCGTTCCAGCTGTGAGCGGCTAGGAGCGTCGCGGCTGAGATGCTCGCAGGGAGTCTTTTCAACACCAAAAGGAGCAGAGGTGACGGGGAGACCAGTGCTTCTCAACCAGGGTTAGTTTTGTTTCTTAGACACTTGACCACGTCTGTTGGCATTCTGATTGTCACAGAGGCAGGGGAATCTACTGGCATGTAATGAGCAGAAGCCAAGGATGTCGCTAAATATTCTACAGTGAGCAGGATAGCCCCCACCCCCTACAAACACCCCCTGTCCCCACAAAAAAGAATCTAGCCAGCTCCAAATACCAATCACACTGAAGGGGAGAACACGTGAGCAAAACATACGGACAAAGGCAAGTTCGTCACTATGCATAGCAGACAAGACCGACGCCTAGACCTGCATTTGAACCTGAACCCTCTGTTTCTTATGATGGCATTTCCCTCCCCAAAGCTGCACATAAATTCACAGCCCCATCTGTGTTTCTTTCCTCTCTCTTCCCTGATAACAAAAAACACATCATTTGTCTAGGCCGAAACACACCAGACACTTTTCTGTGTTACAACATTGTCCAGCAACTCAAATTTAATTCTCATGATAACGCTAAATGGGATATATGAGGTTGATCTCTCCATTCTACACACCAGGAAACTGAGGCCCCAGGAGGTTATACAAATTTTCCAGCTATGAGCTGCCAAAGCCAGGATTCAAACCCTGTCTGGTTCCAAAGCTCCAGCTGACTCACAAAGCTTAACCTCACTGTTCAGCCAAATCCAGTAGGTCACCAAACATCACAGACCTTTGTTCCTCCTATGAAATAGAGATATCACAGCTTCATAAAGTTGCATGTTTGATGGTAATAAAAGCCAAGAATATAGTATGGAATCAGGCAATAGTATCATCTAAGCTCCTTGAGAGCTCAAGCAGATAATTCCTAAATGATTACACCCAGGAATTTCCTACCCTTGAATAGAAATTGGATTAGGGGTCTCCAGACTTCTACTTTTAGACTCAGTTTCTAGGCAAACATTAGCAATTCTTCTCGGCTCACTCAGACTCCCCTGACGTATAGGTGAGCTCTTTCTACAAAACCAGAGGGTGCTCTTCTGTATACTGAGCTCTAGGAAATCTTTTCTTTTTTCATCAGATTGCAGAATTCAACTTGGAAGGCATTCCACCGTAAGTTTCTCGAAATAGGAATTCTATCATGTTAGCATTTATGGTCACTCAGAACAGATTATACCATAGTCGTAAAAGGTTAACAAACATGCATTGAATGAGCTTACTCAACAGATAAGTAGCAGAGATGATCATGCTTGATTATATCCTAAATTATTTCATACCCTTGATCTCATTTGATCCTCATAACTCGTGACGGGTCAAAACAGTGTCACCATTCCTCCTACGTCTCTTCTCCTACCCCTTTGCATGATCCAGAGGCAGCTTCCAGGCTTTGCATTCCCTTCATCTACTGTATGCTCAAAGGAGTAGTCATTTCAGGTCTTATTTTCTGTCTCTGATAAATAACAGCGGTTGAATTCAATCCGTGGTTTTCAAATTTGGGGTTTTATCAAAGGATTTTTTTGTTTGTTTGTTTTTTTCAGACAAAATTCTGTACAACACCTTCAAATAATAAACAGAGGTTGAGCTGCCAAGGTGGAAGGAGCAGCAGGCCAGATGTGGTGCTAAGATGATGAGTATCTTCATCATTGATCCAGGATGGTAGTTTCTGATGCAGGTCCTCCTGTTAGGTGGTCTGAGCTATGAACCTTCACTTCTATCAAGGATCCATGTTTAGTACCCAACCTCCATAAACATGACCGAGTCATCATGCACCATCCAGGTCTCACCTCTCCCTGGGGCAGCCTGGAAGGGAGGCAGAAGCCTTCCTCACCTATTCATCTTATCTTTCTTCTACTTCACTCCACTGTTCTCTTCCCCCACTCCCACCAACTTCTGAGCAGTCTCTGCATTCCTTCTTGTGCAGAGCCATTCCCCTGTCCACCAACCCTTGGATAACCTCTCCCTCATGCAAAAGCCAACTCTATAGCATTTATAAGCACAGGCTTTCAGGGGAAAAAAGAATCCTGTTAAGTCTCTCTATCAACTCTTCCAGATATGATGGTAAGGTTCATGAGTAAGAACAGAGACATTAGTCCCTTCTCACCTTCTGTGAGTGAAGGAAGAGAAGGGGGAGGAAACAACCTTATCTTTTCACTCCATCATTGTTTTAGTGATAAACTGTACAAAGTCCAATTTTCTTGAAACAGTCATTTTTCATCTTACTGGTTTCTCCATCCATTCTCCCAGATGCTGCATTTCCAAGCTCTCCACCAGAAAAATCAAAAACTCACACGTACACACAAGGACACACAAAAGCAACTACATCCTGTCCGCTTTCCCCCAAGTGCATGATCAGGTCACGTGTGGGGAGATTAATGCGATTCTGGGCTTGGAAATGGTTTTCTTTATGATTATTAACGAGGGTAGCTTGGAAATGAAAAGAACTTTGCAAACACAGCAGTTTAAAAAAAATTTCTACCTTGTTTATGAGACACAAACATCTATAATTCAGTTCAAGGATTGAGATTTTCTGTTACTGTGTGCCAGGGATTATTTAGCACAGTTGTGAATAATTTCCCAGTACAAATTATCCTCCTCTTATCATCCACATGGACTTCCCTTCCACATCACTCATGTCATGCTGAAATCTCAGGCTGTAAAGTTGAAACCATGAAATAAGTCTTCCTTTAGATGACAGCATATGGTATGTGTTGGTTGGGGTTTTTTAAAGCACAATCAAATTTACCACTGTCAAAGACTGGCCTCCCAAACTTTGTCTCAGCTGATGACTCTGGTGTCTGAAGCTGATGGGAAATTATGTGCTCAATAAAATATGAGATTGCACGGAAGACACACAGCCAAAATAAGCAGTAGTCCACCGGGGTAGAACCCACTTTCAACAGCCAATGCCTCCACGTCGATCATGCTGATCGAAGCAGTCCAGAGGTAAAAACATGAGCTCTGAGATATGTGAGACTTAAGGATGACAGCTAGGGCGCCCTACTCAAAGTGCAAGAAGAATGTCTCCAAATGTGCACTGGGCTGCTCGAAGTATGCTGAAAACCTGGCAGGATAGAATATTTGCGTGAAAGGAGTATGAACTCTGATGAGTGAACTTCTGCAAGGGCCATGAGCACGTTTTTCTTTATTACACAGGGCACTGTTATTAACATCCATGAAGACCCAAAAGATATATAAGAAGATCAAAATATGGATTTTCATACTTTTACTGGGAAAATAAAACCAGATTTCAGATAACCTCAATTAAAAAAAAAAGAAATTGCTCTTCAGCAAAGCCCCCCCCAACACACACACATACAAATGGGTCCAAGTTAAGTCCCATGACATGATGCAAGTTTAGAAAAATAGTAAGAAAATCAAGCAAATAAAAATCATCTTAATTCCCCCAAAGAGGAAGTCAAGAGAATGCTATGCAGTTATCTTCAATAAGGTTTCTATTTAGATACAATCTGTCAAATATTTTGAGGTACATGTTCATGTTTTTGCAAAGGAAAGTGTGGAATGTCCACTTTTTCTTCAATGGAACATATTTTTATGATCTCTCCAACTTGTTTTTTTTCTGTTCCTCATCCGCAAACAGGCTCTGGTTGCTGGGATGCATTGCTAAACTCCAGCAGGGCCATAACCACATGTTCTAGTAGACAAGCACCATATTCATGGTCAGAGATGTGGGATGACTTGCTTGAGGTCACACAGCAGATGGTTAAAACAGAAAGCAGTGATCTAGAAGTCGAGAGGACTTGGATTCTAGCCTGTAGCTTACAGGTTCAAGTTCTTCACCTCAAAAGATCTTATTTTCTCTCTTTGCACATCTTCTGTCTTCAGAAACAAACTTCTCCTATCTCTCCCCATCGTTTTGTGTGTGCTTTGAAATGGAATCCTGTAGCCACTTTTCCCATGAACTCAGACAATTCCTGTCATGTACCTACATCTGGAACCTTTTTCTTCCCATTGACCATCAAGCCCCTTGTGTCTTTAAAAAAAAATCTTACTAAATCTTTTCCCCTCTATTAAGCCTCCATGATGAGGTGCAAGCCTGGGCTCTGCTTTCCCACTGCAAGGATTAGCACATGGTACACTGAACTGAACACAGACAGGGAGTCAAAGACATTTGGGACCCGGCTGGAGATGCTAGAGAGGGTTCCAGCTGCTTCACATCTGCTGATCTGTGTCTTGCCCTGCTTACGTCTTCAAGGTCATTGCCTCTGTCTTCAGGATTCATTTGGATCTCCTCAGCCAGCCATCAGCAGCTGATGTGGGAGGTAGCACAAGGAGGTAGGCCCTCCATTGTAAATATTGCTTTACTCTATTTCAACTAGAACCAACAGGGGACAGCCAAGCAGATGGCCACCAACATGGTGGGCTGTGGGGTATACCAGAAAGTTTCCCAATCCAGGCTCAGACCCTCAGCGATTACCTTAACTTTCCCATCATTCATTCCCCTCTTCCTGGGCCTCTAAGAGATGTGCTCATTGAAATGCTGTACCACTAACTACTAAAAAAAAAGATGTGGTCTGGTAGAAGGATTTCTTAGACGAAGAACACCTGGGTTTCAATCTCAGCTATAACATGTGCTACAGTTAGATGTGAGTTTCGTGAAAGCATTGACTCTTCAAGCATGATTTCCTTCTTCTACAATGGAATTAAAAATACCCCATCAAATCTCACAGAGCTTTGGTAGAAGTCACATTTAAATCATGCATGGAAAAGCAATTCATGAACTCTGTCAGGAGATAAAATATACATACTGAGAATGTCCTTTTGGGAAGGACACAGCATGGTGGATTTCCCTGCACAGAACCAGCACCCAGATCAAAAACCCAAGAACCTCTCTGGGCCCCCCACTTTCTCTCCTTACAGGGTAAGTCCTGTCCTGATTCGAATACCAAAAATTAGTTACACCTCTTTTTGTGTAGGAATGGGATCTTGTAATATACATAAAGCACTTTGTGTCTCTCTCATGTTTGTAATAGTCAACTATATTTTTGTGAGTCATTTTACTCATTTGTTCTCACTGCTGTATAATATTCTAGTCTATTCTAAGAACATACTACAGTTTTTTCAAATCCATTCTACTGTTGATGGGAACACAGGAGTAGTATGCTGAGCAATCCATAAACTCATAAGAAACATGCCAGGGTAAGACATTATTGTCATTACTGGAAGGCCACAGAGGCCTTCAGAGAAAAAGATTGAGCAGTAAAATTTTAGTGGGGGATGGAGGGGACAAAATGGATGGATGGTCCAGAATAACATGTTTTCTGAGCGAAAGAAAAATACAAATGTGAGATACTGCCAAACATTTAAAAATTTAGCCATTTGTTGCAGCCAATGTTTAAGTTCCCACAACATGTGAAATGCTGTGCAGTATTTCATAGGAGTCCAATAAAAAAATCCCTTAAGGTAAGAAGTGTAGGTGTTATTATTCTCATATTATAGAATGAAGGCGTCCATCAACCATTTGATGGCAGAAGAGCTGAGACTACAGTAAATTCATTGATTTGCTCATTTATTCATTCAACAAATACTACTGAGCTTTCGGGATATACTAAACATGATGTGAGTTGTTAGAGATAAAATATGGAAAAAGAAGCTCTCGCTTTGATGATGATGTAGTTGAAGTGACACCCATTTGTCAGTAATCACTCTGGTGGTAAAATATTAGCACAACAGTAAGTGCTAGAAAAGGAGATCCTTATGGTGTGGTGTGGTGTTCCTAGAACATAACGTACGGATTTGATGGGGGTGATGCCTCCCCTGTAGAAATGATGGTTGAGCTGAGGTCTGAAGCCTACTCTGGAGCTGACCAAGTGAACAAAAACGGTATTTCACTTACAGAAACCCCTGTCAGTAGAAGGATCAGGGTGGGTATAGGTAGACAGAAAATGTTCTGCCCAGTCAATGACTACAAAGCCATGGGAAGGAGATTCATCTTTATAGCAGGAGTAATAGAAAGTTTTCCAGATAGCCTGAGATTATTCTTAAAACTAAAGTTCAACAAGAAAATGTGACCATATTATATGATGCATATGTATCCATATTATATACCAGCCATGGGAAAGGCACTAATCTCTACAACTAGATTTTTAAAATAAAATTCTACTGTGAGTACATTTCAAGGATCTCACTTGGAAGAGTAAAGTAGAGGAGCTCTTTGGTCACTTGGCACAACTATTTATTTGCAAAAGGAACCTTTGCAGAAGGAACAGTCAGGCTAGTTCTCTGTCTGTTGGGGCCTTCATATAGGCTGTCTGGGAACATGGTGCTGTTTACCTGCCAATTTGTGGACTGGGGCAGGAGGTAGGGAAGTAAAACCAGACAATAAAGGTGAAGAGGACGTCCTCACTTGAAGGTCTACCCACACCGGCTTCATGACTACTTTCCTGCAGCCACCTGAGTGACCTCATCATCATCGTAGGGACCATGATGTGAGGTTTGGGCTTTTCAACTTGAGGACTTGAGGTTTTACTGGCTGCCAAAGGACATTAAATTTGAGAAGCATCGCCTTGCATAGAGGTCCCCAGAGGAAGGGTAATGCCTGGATTATACCTAGTTCATTGCCACAGTGTGAAGGTTCTTCTCATTTGATAATAATGATATTTTTAAAGTCATTGCTAAGTCTTGCAAGGGCCTTTCTCCAAGAACATGAAAAAACCCTTATGTTTCCTATCAAAAGGCGAACAAAAATAAGGCTCTACAATTTCTCACATTAGAGCTGGTGTCATATACTTCTCTTTTGCAGTGTTTGGCAACCTTGGTGTATTTGTCTTTTTATTAGTTACATTCTTAGGCCCAGCAACAATTTGGCTTCTCAATGTGTTTTGAATTAAATTCATGGGAGCTATAAAAAAATAACTGGGCAGAATTAAGCTAATAAAATCCTAAAAGACTGAAGGAATGCTGTTGTCATGAGGGTCAAGGACTTTTTTCTGGTCCTATCTGAAAATTCTGATACCTGGATTGGATGTTTATTTTCATGGAATCTTAGGCTGTTAGGAGTGGAGGGACCAGTAGAGGTCTTCTTGGTCCAATATGCCATCAGATCCTTCCAGCGGGTGTCCAACCTTTTGGCTTCTCTACGCCATATTGGAAGGAGAAGAGTTGTCATAGGCCACATATTAAATACACAAACATTAACAAAAAAAAAAAAAAAAAGATGAGCAAAAAAAGTAAGGTCTGTGTAGAATTTTCATGGTATTTACCAGCAAAGATAAACAAAAGAGACCTCACATAATCTACATGAGGACACACCTGTGAGTCTAATCCCTTCTACAAGGCTCTAATTGAATAGTTTTGTTTTCCCTGTGTTGATAAAACACCTCCAGTTACTTGTGGTCCATCAACCTCATTCTGAGTATCAACTCCTTTGCTCAATGCATGAAAATCTAACCATATTTTTCTGATTTTCTCAATGACTATCATATGCTTTGCAAAAAAAAAAAAAAAAAAAACATACACACACAGAGATACTATGGACTCAGTATTTTTCTCTCTGCTGGCCTATTCTGAAACAAGAAAGGCAAAATTAACATGACTGCCTCTGTATCGGTGCTTAGTGATCATTGCTTCCTTTTCCAAGTTTGCTTTCAAAGATTTATTTACAAATCCCTAAATTCAGTTGAATTTAAACTTTTATTTAAACAGAGGCAAAAAAAGTCTTCAAAGTTCAAGAGCTATGGTTTGGAAATGAATGTTTACAACGGAATGAAGTGAAGAAAGGAGAGGTAGTTAAGGACCTCCTCAAATTTTCCGGAAGGAAACAGAAAATAAAGATGATATTCATTTTAATATTTGCATATAGAACCCAAAAGGTCTTCTACCTAGAAGAGACATTTTATATAGGGACTCTCAAATCCAGTGTGAGTGTGGGTAGTGCATAAAACCCAGCCAACCAAAAGATTTTCAGTATTCAACCTTTGCAAAAAGTAGGGAGGAAATCAACAACCAAATTGTCTTAGCATTTTGTTAAAGATATTTTATTTTAGTTAGTTATTTTTTGCGTCTCACTTTGTTGTCCTGGGTAGAGTGCTGTTACATCATAGCTCACCGCAAACTCAAACTCTTGGTCTTGAGCAATTCTCTTGCCTCAGCCTCCCAAGTAGCTGGGACTATAGGTGCCTGCCACAATGCCTGGCTATTTTTAGAGACGAGGTAGGGTGCCTCACTCTTGCTCAGGCTGGTCTTGAACTTCTGAGCTCAAGCAATCCACCTGCCGCAGCCTCCCAAAGTGCTAGGATTATAGGCATGAGCCACCGCTCCTGGCCTTGTTAAAGACATTTTAAAGCAGTGGTTCTCAACCTTCCTAATTGCCGCGTTGTTACAAATGGAAAAAAGGGGTCGCAACCCACAGGTTGAGAACCGCTGTTTTAAAGTTATTTCCACCCTATGCCCTTGAATCAGGACAGAAAGCAGATACTTCCCAAAGCAATGAGGACAATCAACTAAGCTACCTTGTGGAGTAAGGCAAGGGAGACACACAGACAGGCAGGGCTGTGGATATAAAGCTGGACAGACAGAAGTTTTCAACTATAGGAAGATCGAAGTAAGTTCACCAGAAAAAAAAAGTTTCTTTTTTCCCTTGAAAATACATTTTAACTTCTTAAGCCTATTTTTCTATCATGTTCCCTAGAGTTTAGATAAGTCTCATCAGAAAGGAACATCCAGAGGTTCCTTCTGCTTTCTCGATGTTTCTAGAGTAACAGCAATTAGTAATTTACAGGAAGACAAGAAGATGTCATCAAGATAGTTTGGAGGTGAATGACACTGCGTTGGTACTGTGGTATGAATGCAGAACAGCAGGCAACAGAGAGCTACTTACTTGAACCCACTCTTTGTGCTGGGCCGAGATGTTGCTCATTTGTCCCCACCTCTGATCTTGCAGCCCAGGTAACCTCATTAAAAGGGATGAAGTTTATAGTTTGTGACCCAAGTATGAGTCACTAGGGAGACAGTATCACACAAATGCTCCACGTAGACAGCTGGTGCACTGAGGTCATGCACACGAGGAAACTGACGTTGCTTGACACATCCTGTGTGGCAAGCACATTACATACTTCATCCTACTTAGCCTGACAACAGCATTCTTTCCTCCATCCTACCAAGGCAAGTTGTTGAAACTTTCAAGGCTTAGGTTCCTCAAAGGTGACATTAGATCAGTGGTTCTCAACTTCCCTAATGCCGCCATGTATTTTCATTGTTACAAAGGGGTTGCAACCCACAGGTTGGGAAATGCTGCCTTAGATGGTAAATTGGAGGAGCCAGGATTAGAATTTAGCCTTGCCTACCTTAAAGATATGTCCAATTTATGTTTGTTAAGCCTTTGGCATGACACAGTGAAGAAGAGTTTCTGTAAATAAATTTGAGCCCTGTCCTCAAGACCCTGCCTGGACTCACTTCCAGAGCCCACCTTGTCCTATAATCAAATCAGTTGTCAGTGGGTCTCTACCCAAACTCCCACCTCTGCCTGGACATCTCCAGCACTGGGTGTCTGTCACCATCTCATAGACAGAAAACCATTCTTTACAAGGACCTGGAATCTACTATCCCCTCACCAACTCCCATGGGACGTGTTCTGCTTTTTGGGGTCACACCCCACACATCTGCTCTCTCTTCCAAGTGTCAGCAATGAGCTGTCTGGACCTGGTGTACTTGTGCCTCCGCCCTAAGGATGTGCTCCAAGTTTCACATGCCAGTTCCACCCATTGTTCCACCCCATTGGTGGTATGGAAACCACATCCTGTCTAAGAAGGGCCACTTTGGCCATTTGCATGTGTCAGACTCATCCCTTGTGGCATTCCAACTTTCAGGTTCACCTCCAAACAAGAGGAACATGAGGTTTCAATGATTCAGTAGCACTCTGGAACTTTACAATCTCTTCCTCAAATTCCCCTCTGATCTTTCCTGTCCCTTCCAGACTTTTCCCAAAACTTTTCTCTCACAAACCCTTACTATCTCTGGACATTGAACGTCCCCTTCTGGAAGGGAACTAAGGAACTAAACCTCATATTAAAATCAGTTACCTATACTCTTCAGTGTTCTCATTAGAAAAGGATGCTGATTTTTATCAAATGCTTTTTCTGCATCTATTGAGAGGATCATACGGATTGGCTAGGATTTTGTTGAGAATTTTTACATCTATATTCATGAGTGAAATTGGTCTGAAATTCTCCTTTTTAGTTGGGTCTTTTTCTGGTTTTGATATCAGGGTGATGTTTGCTTTATAGAATGTGTTGGGGAAGATTCCTTCCTCCTCAATTTTTTGGAATCATTTCTGCAGTACAGGAATAAGCTCTTCCTTGAAGGTTTGATGGAATTCTGGTGTGAAGCCATCTGGACCAGGGCATTTTTTCGTTGGAAGATTTTTTATTTCTTTACTCTCAGTGCTTGAAATTGGTCTGTCCAGGAGCTCTGTTTCTTCCTGGCTAAGTCTAGGGAGAGGGTGTGATTCCAAATATTGATCCATTTCCTTCACATTGTCAAATTTCTGGGCATAGAGTTTCTGGTAGTATTCAGAGATGATCTCTTGGATCTCTGTGGAATCAGTTGTTATTTCCCCTTTATCATTTCTGATTGAGGTTACTAGAGATTTTACTTTTCTATTTCTTGTTAGTCTGGCCAATGGTTTACCTATTTTATTTATTTTTTCAAAAAACCGACTCCTTGTTTCATTAATTTTCTGAATGATTCGTTTGTTTTCAATTTCATTGATCTCTGATTTGATTTGGATATTTCTTTTCTTCTACTGAGTTTAGGCTTAGATTGTTCTTCTTTTTCCAATTCCATAAGATGGCTTGTGAGATTGTTGATGCGTTCTCTTTCTGTTTTTCCAATGTCGGCATCTAAAGCGATAACTTTTCCTCTCAAGACTGCTTTTGCAGTATCCCACAGGTTTTGGTAGGTTGTATCTTCATTGTTGTTATGCTCAACGAAGTTAATGATTTCCTGTTTTATTTCTTCCTGTACCCATCTGTTATTCAACAGAAGATTGTTTAATTTCCATGCCTTTGTGTGGGGTCGAGCGTTTTTATTAGAGTTGAGTTCCACCTTTAGTGCCTTATGGTCTGAGAAAATACAAGGTAAAATTTCAGTTCTTTTGACTCTGTTGGTATTTGTTTTGTGTCCCAGGATATGATCAATTTTGGAGAATGTTCCATGGGGTGATGACAAGAATGTATACTCTTTATCTTTGGGATGGAGTATTCTATATGTGTCTATCAAGCACAGTTGTTCTAGGGTCTCATTTAAATCTCTTAGATCTTTGTTTAATTTCTGTTTAGAGGATCTGTCCAGCTCTTTAGGAGGAGTGTTATAGTCCCCTGTTATTATGGTATTATCAGATATCATGTTGCCCAGACTGAGTAAGGTCTGTTTTAAGTATCTGGGACCATTTAAATTGGGTGCATAAATATTTAGAATTGAAATGTCTTCTTGTTGTATTTTTCCCTTGACCAATATAAAGTGACCATCTTTGTCTTTTTTGACTTTAGTTGCTTTAAATCCCCATGTATCTGAAAATAAGATTGCAACTCCTCTTTTCTTCTGAATTCCATTTGCTGAAAAATTGTCTTCCAACCCTTGACTCAGAGTTTTAATTTGTCTTTTGAAGCCAGGTGTGTTTCTTGCAGACAGCAAATGGATGACTTGTGTTTTTTAATCCAGTCAGCCAATCCATGTCTCTTCAGTGGGGAATTCAAGCAATTAACATTTATTGAGATAATTGATAAGTGTGGTAGTATTCTATTCGTCTTATTTTGTGAGAGTCCATTGCTTAGTTTTATCTTTTGCATTAGTGTGGAGTTTAGGTTCTATCCTTTAATTTCTGAGTTCTTACTTTGCTGCTGATCCATTGTGATGGTCAGTGTGTAGAACAGGTTGAAGTATTTCCTGTAGAGTTGGTCTTGTGGTGAATTTCCTCAATGTTTGTATATCCATAAATGATTTATTTTTAATTAAATCATAGCTGCGCACATTGATATGATCATGGGGCATCATACACTAGTTTCATAAACCGTTTGGCACATTTTCATCACACC
>CAUYPK010052771.1:0-12271 GCA_963574355.1 Loris lydekkerianus | reverse complement strand
TTGGTTTTCTTCTAATAATCCCAGAGCTCTCTGAGAGAGTGGTCTGTTTTTGCTTTCCATTTCTCTTCTTTGATGGTTTGAGAACATTCAAAAGCTTTGTCTTCAATGTCAAAAATCCTTTCTTCTGCTTGCTCCATTCTGACATGTGTTTTTTAACCCAAAGTTGGCAGTTAAATAGGAAGAACAACGTTCTTTATCTAACTTCTATTTCTTTTCGGGAAGATAGAAAAAAGAAGCCTGAGTAAAGACATATTTTAAAAATTGTTTAGGGTTGTCAAAGTTTTATGAAATAGTCAATGTTAATATAATTATTTAAGGTAAAAATTTTTCTTTTTTGTTTTAAAGCAGAGAAAAAATTGGAAAACACAAAAATGAACATTACATCAAAAAATATACAATGTTTTGTGTATTACTTTATCATATGTATTTTCAAACCTATATTTTTGGGTCCAGAGACTCAAAAATATCCTCTTTAGTACCAACATTTGCTATTTTAAGTAAGTCCAGGCCCAGACACTTGGGGCTAGAATGGGGAGAAATGCATAGAATACTTTGTTTTCTTTTTCTCCTCCTCATCCCCAGACCGACTCTGAGTTGTGGTAGTTGATTGTTCACCTATTTTCCTCTCTCATTGAGAGAAGTAGCTGCCCCAGCACAAGTGCAGAAGATAAGCGCAGCCACCTCCTCTGTGGGAGGAGAACACTCCTCCCTTCCATTGGTGTCTGGATCAGTCATGTGACTTTGTTTAGCTTCTCTTCCTACCTGTCAAAACACAAAGCAAAAGTCCACATGGATATTACTTCATGCAAATCCACCTAAAAGGAAATTGATGTATTCAATGACCAGTTTTAATATAAGTTTGGCTGGGACCCTCATGCTGTGTTAACTATGGTACTGGAGCTCTTTACCCAGAAAGCAGCAGGAAGTAACACAAAGGCAACCAAGGGCCATCCCAGTTAATCCAAGGGGCTGACTTAATCTCCAGATCAAGAGCTGAGTGTTCTCAATGAGACTACATTACCTTTTCTGGAGAAAAGAGCTCACTCCAGTTCTTGGTGAACATTAACATAAGGAAGAAAGGTTCTGAGCATTAGACTGTAATGTTACAAAAAAAATTATTCCAGTTTTAAAAGAGAGAAGAAGCCATAAACAGAATTGCAATAAATGGAACGATTATCTTCAAAGTTCATAGCAATCTTACTCTCTGTATTTCTCTCTCCTCTTTTTTTGTAACCATTTTAGATTCCCTGGAATTTGTATGCCTCTTAAACTTCCAAACTGCCTATGTAGGAAGAATTTGAGCTCGTTTCTTTGAGAGTAAAATGAACCTTTTCCTCCTAACTTGTTTGCAATTTTAAGTTCCCTTTCAAATTATAAACTGAAAATTTTTGTTTATTCTTTTGTCATGCTGTTATTTTCAAAAAAAAAAAAAAAAAAAAAAAAACTATAAAATATAAAGCAGTATATGTCAAATACAAAGCAATCCTGAATATTAGGCAATTCTCTACCTTCACAAGGAGAAGATCAGTAAAAGTTTTTAATGCTGTTACTGTTATTTACTTACTAGTAATATGAAGTGAATGGTCAAATGTATTCCTATAATGTTTAATGTCAATTTAATTATGTATACATGTTGAAATCACTTGTTATATTTTACTATTTCACATGATTCGAAATAATTTTATATTTTACTATCTCACATTCTTCGAAATAATTTTATCTAAATTCTCCACACATTTAACTAACACAGTGTCATGGCACATGTCATCTTCATTTCCATGGAATTGTTTCAGATAAGACATTTTGAAATGTTTGCATAGCTCACTATTTCATCCTGAGATAAATTACCAGTTGTATAAATTAGGACATTTTATTTTTTTATTTTTCTTGTGGATAACACACTCAGAATGAAAATAAATAAACCAAATACTAAACCTTGCCTACCCTGTTGTTTAAACTGATCTTTACACTTGTGTATTGCTTACCATGCCATTCTACCCGGGCAATGGCAAGGTCATGGCTAAGAACAATTACTGAACTTGAGGTCATTTTTTTCCTCCATGTTCACCAGTTTTGTAAAGTGACTTCTACAAGTCCCCCAAACTGGTTAAGATTGAGGTCATTCCAGGCCAATATGCCTCCTAACATTAATTTTTTGTTTGGAAAAAAAGAAAAAGTGAAGGAGTATGTATAATATGAGAGGCAGTTAACTCTGTGTTGAGAGCAATTGTGTAACAGAGAAAAGGTCAAATTCCAAAGAAAACTATTGTTAACATCTTTGTGCTTTTCCTTTATAATAAATTATTTGACATATTAGTTCCACACTATAATACATTTTATATCTGCCTTTTTCTTACCTATTAAGCATTTCTCCACATCACTATTTTCAATCCTATATTTTTGGGTCCAGCAACTCACCTTAAATATCATTTTAATGACTGCATAATATTTCAAATTATAGATACACCATAATTTACTCACCATTTTCCATCTTGATGGATGTTTAGGTTATTTTTAATGCATAATTATTATAAGCAGTTCAATGAAGAGTAGTTCAAAGATTTATGCATTGCTGATTATTTCACTATCATAGATTCCTAGAAGAAGAATTAGTAGGTTCAACAACATGTACAACTTTGAGTCTTAAGAAGTAGATTAAAACATTGCATTCATGGCAATTACACTAATTCTGAACTTTTAACAACAGTGAGAGAACCCAGTTGCTTTATCCTTACCCCATAAGCATTTTGCATCTTATTTTATATTGATGTGACAGTTGAAAGTAATGTTATTACTTTATTTTTTAATTATGAATTTCTGTCCATTTGTATTTTCCCTTTGCTATTTATTCCATGTTCTTTTCTATTCACTTATTGACAATCTAGTCTTTTCTTTGTCAATCTGCAATGGGGAGGGGAGAGAGCTGAAAGAAAAAACATCAGCATGAGCTTGTATGTGTTCATATTAACATTTTGCTAATTATATTAGTTCTCATCATTTTTACAATAAAAATTTCTTTTTTTTTTTCTTTGAGACAGAGTCTCACTGTGTTGCCCATATTAGAGTACTGTGGTGTCCGCTTAGCTCACAGCAACCTCAAACTCCTAGGCTTAAATGATCCTCCCAAGAGGATTTCAGCCTCCCGAGAAACTGGGACTATAGGCACCTGCCACAGTGCCTGACTAATTTTTCTGTTTTTAGTATAGACAAGGTCTTGCTCTTGCTCAGGCTGGTCTCAAACACCTGAGCTCAAGCGATTCTTCTGTCTCAGCCTCCCAGAATGCTAAGATTATAGGCATGAGCTACTGTGCCAGCAAGAAATTTTTAGATTTTTACATAATAAAATATACTTTGTTCTCTCTTACTAATTTTCTAGTTAAATATATAAATATATACTTTTATACTTAAATATATAAAATATACTTTGTTCTCTCTTACTAATTGTTTAGACCTCAAAGTTTATGGTAATTTGTTATACAACATAGAAAACTGATACAAATTTTTATATCAGCACTGGAGAGCTCAAGTAACTAAAACATGAAAATATGGCAGTATCTTTACAACTGAGTATCAGGCAGACCCTGAAAGAATTATGAACAGCATAACTGAAAACTTTTTTAAAATGGTTGTAAGCAAATTGTTGGTAAAAATCTGGACCTGGAGGATGTTAACAAGGGTGCAGAAGGTAGTAAAAAAAAAAAAAAAAAAAAAAAAAAAATACTGGAAACTGAATAAAAATGGATTACACTTGTGTAGTGTCAGAGTGCTCAGCAAATTGTTTTCTAGTGTTATGTAGAAAGCAGAACTTTTACACGATGAACTTCAATATTTTGCTAAGGACTATTATATTCAAAATATTTTAACATGATAATTTGAAGGAAGAACTGGTAAACAACAAGGAACCATAACTTAATAATCTTCAAAATTCTCAGTCTTACCAGATGGCAAAATTGCCAAAAGTAAGAGCTTGGTCTCAAGAAAATCTGAGAAAATTATCATACAACAGTTTACCAAAATTTTAGAGTATTCATAGTATTCAGTCACACAAAGGGTCTTTTCAAGTGATCAAAGGTCTGACTCAGAGACACTGTCATCACTGTTAGTGCCTCAGCCATCTCAACAGAAGCCCAAATTAGATAAGAGATTATCTCAAAAAAAATTGGTGTGTGTTGCTTTTGTTGAACTCTGCAGGAGACCTGCCAGGTTCTTGAGAAAATTACTTCATCAGAAACACGGCCAAACTGGACTGAAAGAGGCAGACTACAAATGAAAAGTCTGTCAGACCCCCCAAAATTCTACTTGCAGGAAACAGGTTGATAAAACTATTCAACTGAAATTGCATGCTATCTTTCATAAGAGAGAAGAATGGCTCAGAGGAGAGAAAGAAGAGTCCAAAGGGCAGAACTCAGAAACACAGAAAATTATTCCCAGGACTTCAAATCCAATCAACAAAATTCCAACATTTACACAGCAGGATTTCCAAATTGCTACGGACCAATGACTCGTACTTAAACCTTCCCTATACTTCTTTTTGAATATGGAAGCAGGGTCCACAGATAGAGAGAAATGTGCCTTTAGAGCCATAATTAATAGAATACTCTTTAAGCATTTTATCAACACTTAAACTTGATTTATATGATTTTTCTTTTTACTCCAAACTAATGTGTTAATGGAATAAGATTCCTTATCACCTTGGGAGTATGTGAATGTATTTTGCATGTGGGAAAACCGTGAATCATTGGAGGCCAGAGGGAAGAGTGTGACAGACAGACTTGAAGGTGACCCCCATGATCACCACCTTCATACCTTTGTATAATCTCCTACCCTTGAATATGGTCAAGATGAGTAACTTGCTTTTAACCATTAAAATATGAATAAAGGGATATAATGTCACTTTCATAATTATGTTTCATTATAGAAAACTTCATCTTACTAACAGACTCACTTTGGTGTCTTGAAGGGGCTTGGAGTCACCAGAAGAGGGGGTCTCAGAATGGGGAATGACAAGGCTTGACACAAAGTCTGTGTCACGGGACTGAGGAACTTTGGGAGGAGCCCTCCCCAGGAAACCTCCGGTCTGTATTTATTATCACAAAGTAGGAAAAAGTGGTTAAAATTTACTTATCAGACATCAGCATTAAAAAAAAGAGGAATATGGAAAGTGTCAGGCAGAATGTCTCCAATTTGTTTTGCAAAATCTCTGAACTTAAGCTAGAGAATCTTTAGGACAATCATTAGGTCTGGCTTTGCCACACTTCACATATGCTTTCTCCCTTGGAGGCTGGTTTTCTGATCTCTGGCACACATACAACTCACATGCCTTTCTCATGATTCTCCACGTCTCAAGCAGGAAGCGAGACTTAGGCCAAAGATCAGGGATGTTTCCTCCACAGTGTCTCTTTCCAATGCATTGCTGGCTTTGAAGAAGCAAGCTTCCGCAAATCCTACAACTGCAATGAAATAAATTATGTCAACAACCAATAGAATTTGGGAAATAGATGTTTTGCAGCTGAGCCTCCAGATGAGAATCCAGCCCCAGCAGACAACTTGAATACAGCTTTGCAGAAAATCCAATCACATTGAGTCCAGACTAGTAGTCCACAGTGATATAACAAACATCCATTTTTTGTCCAGTACGTTTGTGTGCTAATTTTTCATGTAGCACAGAAACATGATCTACAATGTATTTGATAAAATATACAACATGAGATTCCAAAATAGTTTTATTCTGTAATAGCTGGCACAACTTCTACAAGACATTTCAGACATCTTCGGAGACAAGGGAGATATTTTGAGATAGTAAGATGAATTTTGAGCTCTTAAAACCATATTAAGCATGTGTTTGTCTGTTTCTTTAAGGTTGTCTCTGATGCCTGCAATCTCGTAGCAGTCAAGCAATCAAAAGTATTGGGGGGGGGGGGAATTCATTGCTCTCAGATAGAGGCTACTGATAGTATACCATTTATGTACAAATGAGACTTTTACAAATACTTAATGACCTATTCAAGGGAATATGGCACAAAGATATAATTGCAGAGATTCCAAATCTTCTCTGATTCTAAAGAAATAAATAATTTCTTTTACCTGGGTTGGAAAGAGAACGGTTTATGGAAAAAAAGTAGAAATTGTCTTGAGCTGTGAATCACTGCCACTTGTTGGCAGATAAATAGGTAAAAGAAGACTAAAGATCTATGTGGGATAAAAAGAAAACATGAAACATTTGGACAATAGTAAAGGGAGAAGTTTAAAAAGCACAATATATTTTTGTAAAGAAGTAATAAAGGATAAGGAGGAAAGGGGTAGATTTGACCCTTTTAGTAATGTATCTTAAATGCCAACTTGAAATTTTTGAAATTTATCCTGAAGGCAAATTTCACCGAAATGTCATTGAAATCTGACTAACATGACAGTTGGAATATAAAACGTATATCCATCTCTGTACTTAGTCACAACCAGTTAGCCACTACTCAAGTCCATTAAAATTTAAAACTGATAATTCAGTAAACAAAAGTGATATGTATACTTTCGTAATAATATTTCTCACCATTATAGCTAATACTAAATGTAAGACATGTACATTTAGTTAGGGGGCCTGGATCAGGCTCTCAAATTGCCATTTGCTACCTAATACCACTGGTCAAATCACTTAATTTTCTTGAGATTTTATAATCGTATCTGTCAATGACTAATGATAATATCGGCTCTACAGACCTCAGTGTTACAGAAAAATTAAATCATATTTACAAGTAACCTAATTTTTGAGAAGCTTTATGCATCAGAAGAACTGTTTATGGATTAAAAATAGGTTCGGTTTAATTAGCAAAAAAAAAAAAAAAAAAAAGAGTTAAGGCATTGAATGTTTGCACTTGGACTAGAGTCAGTAACCCAGTTATAGTTCAGCCTAGTGGAGCAAAGGGTCCTGTAAAGTTCAAAATGTGGTCTAAGGATAGACTGCTATGTTAATACTATTATAAAGACAAAATAACATGCACATGATCTAATGAGTGATCAAATGTGGAGCGACAAGTGATCTAGAAACTGCGCCCTGCAGAAGAAACCGGGATGTAATACTGCAAGGGAGCAAACCCCACAAGGATTAAAGTGAGTGAGTCAACATGAATACCAACAAAATAATTCACGGCACAACATCAAAATGGAAAAACCATGAAATATCGTTGTGAATATGAAGAAATGTTATTGATATTTATTGCTATATAAATAAAGAAACATTGTAATTGGCATTATACACATAAATACACACACATGTACACAGAAAGAAAGAGAAATGGAAAAAATACACAACCGGACAATGATTTAAAAAAATAAAATTCATGAAAGTTACCTCTGAATGTTGACATTTAAAGACTGTTTCTTCTAGTTCATTTGAATTTTTTTTAATTCCTCTCAATGAAGAAGCATTATAGGGATAATAAAGTTATAATTTTTAATTGAATGATATAATGCATATTAAAACACCATGTAAGTGGTAAAGTGCTATTCAGATGTAAATTATTAATCACCATTCTAATTTTTTCTATCCAGCTGTTTCTGTAATTTCAACATCAATCATATCAATGGGAAGCAGCTTATACAGCCTTTGGAATAACACAGAACTTGGGGTCAAATCTTAGTCTGCCCTCTTGGTAACTGAATGACCTTGGGCAAACCTTAGTATGTCTTAGATATTTTAAAGAAAAAAATGGGTATAATGATAGCTACAACAAAGGATTATTCTGAACATTATATAAATTGGCAAGAAAAGGTGCTTTCGCTAGTTGAAAATAATAATTCATTACTTATTAGCTATACTTATTATCACTGATCTATACATTTGACCTAGATTTACTGAGTTCCTTACTCAATGTCAAGGAAGAACCTCTTGCCTTGAGGAAATCACAAACCTGCAGATAAAATTGTAGAGGCAGTTCTGTAGTATCCCCATGCCTAACACAGAAATATAAAACGATAACTATTGAACAAATTACTTCAATATGTGTGAGGATAAAATACACACACATGTGTAATCCCACAAGAACTGATAAAAAGAGCATGTACCTATGCCTTTGTATGAAGTATCCCCAGTAGACCTTACACCTGTCCTCATATGCCTGCCTGTGGAGTATCCCCAGTAGACCTTACACCGAACCTCATATGTCTTTGAGTGGAGTATCCCCAGTACACCTTACACCTGACCTCAGTCTTAGAGTATGAGAGGATGCTTAACATGCAAGGTCTGAGAAGACGATCACAGGGGAAAAACAAAGACTAGACTTAAAACAGAGGCATAATAAAGTCTTGTTGTTTTCAGATACCCAGAATCGATATCATAGGACCCAAGAATGCTAAGGATACATCATTTTTGAAGCATTAGCATCTTCTTTCTTTACAGCAAACACATATAAGATTCTGAAATGCAACTAAAAATTTCAAATGTGACCAACTTGATTTGGTAGTACACAGTAATGTACAAACAAATTCTACCTTACAATTAAATCCATAAATTAAGCAGCAAAAATCTTAGGAAAGATCAGAGATTTTAAAATACATCTCATATATCAAATTAAGAAATTAATTTGACCTTAGGAGCTAACTGAATGTGATTTTCACTGCTTACATTATTACTGTATATTATTTCTATAATTATACCATAAAACAATATCTTGATATTGATTTATAATATACTCATGCCCACCCTTTTGGCTCCTGAGAGAATATACAGTGTAAACATGAAAACATTTAAAAATCAATATTTACTTTGTCCTTAAAGAGAAACAAAACCCAATGTAGCATTTAACCATCTTGGGTGGGCACTGCTGGAATGTTTCTATGAGTTCTTTGTTCCACCTTATTATAAAAACAAAGAATATAATAAGTGAAAGAATTTTTGCATGTGAAGTATAATTATTCTACCAGAGACACTAAACTAATAGGGTAAACCAGCATGTCAGCTGCCATCACTTAATCAAGTATGATATACGAGCTACATAGGAGAGGAATAAGAGGAAAAGTTGACTTTATTGCTTTCAGCAATGAGTATCATGCATTTGCAGTAACCCAAGCAATTAGGATTCAGCAATGCCTAACAGACACTAGAAATGGTCTAATGCGAACTAGGAAACTGTGGTTCTCAACCTTCCTAACACCATGAGCCTTTCATACAGTTCCTGTAGGTCATGACCCACTGGTGGAGAACTGCTCAGCATGTTTTCTTATGCTTGATGCAAAGCACATTGAAGCTATAGGGAAAAACCTTCAAAAGGGGGCTATTTCTCCTTTAAGTCACCAGAGATTCACTTTCTTTGACAAGCCATTAGAATCCCATAGAACACAGGAATTACCATACAATTGAGGTGCTTTCCTTGGTTCCCTAGAAGTTTGAAATAAATTCAATCACAGGAGGGTGGAAGACAGGAAGGGACTTGCTGATTTACAGGACACACAGAGAATGACAGTTTAGAGATGAGTTGGGGGCTTAGAAATCATCTAGCTCAAATCTTAAAATCTTTTAATATGACACCAGAATCTTCTATGTACTAATGACACATGGACTTTGCACATATGTTTCTTCTATCTGAAATGTTCTTTTTCCCAACATTTCCCTTAACTTTTCAATTTTTCTCCAAAGCCCCTCTCTGATTCCTCACCCCCAAATCCATATTATGTCGCCTGACCCTCAGAGACTCTCATTTGTGCATTCTGTTTCTCCTTCCTGTCACTTTTTATTCTTATTTGTGTATTATACTTATTTGTGTATTTGAGAGTATCTGTCTTCCCCTCTAGACTTCATGTGGGTAGAAGCCTTGTCTATTTAGTCAGGCTTGCATTTCCAAGGCCTGGAACATAGGAAGCCCTTATTTAACTAAGGGATGCAAATTTTACTCCCCTCAAGATAATATACTTAAATGACCCCAGATGCTTTTTTCTGTTTCATACCATTATATATGTTATTCTTTCTACCTAGAATTTCTTCTTTAGTTTTCTCTGGATAATTTCTCCCCATCTTTCAAGATAAATCTGAATATCCTCTTTGGAAGTAATTCATCTCTTGACTATGTTGCTAAAAGTTCTATCGTTCCAAATCCTTCTGTGGATAGTTCTATCGTTCCAAATCCTTCTCTAATTGTGTTGTCAAAAGCTTGGCACTTGTCCCCAAGGACATATCAGAAGAATGAGGATAAGTATTTTGAGGAGAAAGGAGAGAGGTTTATTAATTTGCCAGCAAATGAGGAGAATGCCATCTTACAATGCCATTGTTCTTCCTAAAAGCAGAAATACAGAGCTTTTAAAGGGAAAATTTTCAGCTTTAGGCTGTAAACTGTTTAACTATAGCTGATGGTTCTGATCCATCCCATCTCCAACAAAGACAATCTCATGAGCTCTGCCTGGACGATTCTGTTGAGCCAACTCCTGCAGTACAAAGAACAAAGGACACTCACTCCCTAGCCTTCTGATTACTGGCCCCAAGCAGGAATGCAGATTATTGTTCTTAAAAAGGATGAAGCGATTTTAAAGAGACAGAGAACATTTCTACCCTTTTTTAGCACTGCCATTTTTCTTAACAGCAGAAGCTCTTTAAAACAACATCCACTAAGGATTAATCCACTTAAGCAACTGGATTAATCAAATCTTTCAACTCTTCCTGAAAATATACTAATATCCAAAGGATATTGATCACTCTTGGCTAGTTGGTTACTCTCTAACAGACCTGCAGCGTTTTAGCTCAAATCACTTTGTTTACCTGTGTACACGAAGAATCACTGTGTTTGTTTCCAAACTTTTTTTTATGTCAGGTGTACTTGGTATTCTAGTTACATGATTTAGTTAGATGGTATGTAACTAATAAAAAGTGCCTATGCAAAAGGAATTTTTTCTATAAAAATTAAATACTTTGAAAAGAAGAGATACAAGAAGATGCTAAAAATGAGTCAATCATTTATTAGTTTAAGATTTATGTAAAAGACTGGGGAAAAGATTTTAAAAATCTCGAATTTTGTATTTCCATTACTTCACAAGTGCTTAGGTTCTTTCTCTACTTTAAAAAAAAAAAACGAAATGTTAAATGAAATATTATGGAGATGGTTTATTAAGAATAATAACAGATTCAATGGACCCACACCTTTCACCATTAACTAAGCTAGACTCTCATCTTTCCTTTTGGAAAGATGTTTGAAGAACACTTAGAGATCTAAAACTAGATCTGCCATTCAATCCTATAATTCCTGTACTAGGTATATGCCCAGAATACCAAAAATCGCATTATAACAAAGATATTTGTACCAGAATGTTTATTGCAGCCCAATTCATAATTGCTAAGTCATGAAAAAAGCCCAAGTGCCCATCAATCCACAAATGGATTAATAAATTGTGGTATACGTACACCATGGAATACTATGCAGTCTTCAAGCAAAATTGTCAGAGACCTCCTGAAAGGCCCATGGGATATTCTTACTTTCTGTGTATTTGACTTCTTCTCAGCATTTAACTGCTGGCTACTCCATCATGATTAAAACTCTCTTGCCACTTGGTTTCTGTGACTTTATGCTTTCTGGGTTTCCCATCCTACCACTCAGCCCACATTGTCTCAGTCTCCTTTTCAGCTCTTTAAATAGTGGTGTTTCTCAGGATTCTATTCTTGGCCCTCATCTCTTCCTGCTTTACAAGTTTTCCCTAAGTGATTCTCTCCTTTCTCTTGAATTCCGCTACCAACTGTGTGCTCATGACATCTTTATCATCAGCCCAGACTTTCTTTTTCTAGCCCCAATTTCACGTAGTCTTCAGTCTTTCCATTCATCTAAATCAAGTGCCCCTTTGTGCACCTGATCCTCAACACAGCTCAAAGTGAAATCATCTTTCTTTTTATTATTATTATTATTATTATAAATCATAGCTGTGTACATTAATTTGGTCATGGGGCACCATACACTTGGTTCATAGATTGTTTGACACATTTTCATCACACTGGTTAACATAGCCTTCCTGGCACTTTCCCAGTTATTTTGCTAAGACATTTACATTCCACATTTGCCAAGTTTTACATATACCCTTGTAAGATGCACCACAGGTGTAATCCCATCAATCCCCCTCCCTCTACCTACCTCCCCCCTCCCTCCCCACCCTTTCCCTTTCCCCCCTATTCTTAGATTGTAACTGGGTAATAGCTTTCATGTGAAGGTCCTAAATTAGTTTCATAGTAGGGGTGAGTACATTGGGTACTTTTTCTTCCATTCTTGAGAGACTTTACTAAGAAGAATATGTTCCAGCTCCATCCATG
>CAUYPK010052770.1:0-32531 GCA_963574355.1 Loris lydekkerianus | reverse complement strand
TCTCAATGATTCAAAATCTTTGGTCATTTGCTCTTTGAATCTGTTGAATTCTTGAGATAACCTTTGGAATTCTAATTCAATCTTATTTGCTATCCAGATCCTGAATTCAATTTCTGACATCTCAGCTATTTGTTTGTGCATGGGATCTTGTGGTGTTTCTGCCCCATTGATCCTTGGTGGAGTTGATCTACTCTGATTATTCATATTGCTGGAGTTTTTCTGTTGATTTCACCTCATGATTGCTTTTCACCGTTACCTCTGGCCGTCCTCAGAGTTGGGGAGGTGTCTCTCCAAGATTAGACCCCAGCGGGATCACCCTATTGTTGCTGGATCTTTGTAGGGAGTGACCCTGTGTAGTTCCTCTGGGGCTGCTGTAGTTAGGGAGTTCTAGTTGTGGAAGCAGTTCCGGTGTGTGACACACCCGGATTCAGCAACAGGGCTGGGGGTGGTGCGCACAGTTCTCTGTGCCTGGTGCCCAGTGACTTTGGCAGAGAGAACCCAAGGCTCCAGCAGTCTTTGGCCAGGAGAAGGGCTTGTGCAGAGGCAGGGAGGGCTCCAGAGGGCACGCACCTACCAGGGTACCTGGCCAGATGAACGGGCTAGTGTGTAGGCTTGGAGGACACAGGAGGGAGGATGCATGGTTGTGTGGCTCCTGCAGTTCCTTGTCAGAGAATGCAGAGCCCCGGTGGGTGTCGGGGGTCACTGCACAGCTCTTATGGAGGTCTGGGTGGCACCAAGCCCAGGAGTTTGAGGTTGCTATGAGCTGTGACGTCAGGGCACTCTACCCAAGGCAACAGCCCAAGGCTTTAGTGTGCCAAAACCGTCTCACTCTGCCCCTAAGGTTTAGGGCTGTGAGGCAGTTCTGTCCCCGCCTTTAAGCTGCTCAGTCACTAGGTTACTTTGTCCCACCTGTTCCTTGCTCTGGGACCCTGAGGGCAGAGCTTGCCGGAGCAGTTTTTTCACACAGTGGCTTTCACTGAGCCCAGCTCAGTAGCTCATTTCGGGGCCCCGGACAATGCCCAAAGTTCTCCACACTCTTGCTCAAGCTCTCCCCAAGGCAGCTCAACTGAGCGCCAAGTCCAAGAACACCAAAACGGTTCACAGGTAAGGCCTTTCCAGTTTGCAGTTTCACTGCTGCTTGTACTCACGGTTGCCGGCGTGATTAGATCGATCGAACACACGCAGCCACTTGCCAGTTTTCCACTGTTTTTGTCCTCCTCTTGGGGTCCAGAAGTCCCTTGCTGGCTCCCTGTATCCTCAAAGGGATGATCATAGGCATATTCCACTGGCCAGAGATGTCTGGAGTCTTGTCTCCCCAGACTCGCCGTGCCCAGTTGCAGGGAAGCTGTTACTCAGCCGCCATCTTTAATCCAATCCCAAGATACTTAAGAATAAATCTAGCCAAAGACATGCAAGGCTTTTATGGAGAAAAATCACAGAAGTATTATTGAAGGACATAAAAGAAGATCTGAATAAATGGAGACTTTTACATATTCATGGGTTGGAAGATACTATCATAAAGGTGGTCACTCTTCTTATTTTAATCTATCAATTTAATGCAACAAAAATGACAATTTCTGTGGAATTTTTTTTGTGGGACTTGACAAGTTTATTCTAATATTAATGTGGAAGAACAAAAGGAAAAGATGTAGTAAGATGATTATGAAGTAGGGAGGGAGGGGACTTTCCATAGAAGATGTAGAGATTTCCTGTAAAGTTATACTCGAGAAATCTTAAAGAACTCAACCTAGACCTCCCGTTTGATCCTTTGCTCCCGTTTAATTCCATTGCTGGGCATCTATCCAGAAGGAAAAAAAAACAAACCTTTTATTATAAAGACACTTGTAGGGTGGCACCTGTGGCTCACTGGGTAGGGTGCCGGCTCCATATACTGAGGGGGAGGGTTTGAACCCGGCCCCAGCCAAACTGCAGCGAAAAAATATCTGGGCGTTGTGGCAGGCGCCTGTAGTCCCAGCTACTCAGGAAACTAAGGCAAGAGAATCATCTAAGCCCAGGAGTTGGAGGTTGCTGTGAGCTGCAACGCCATAGCACTCTACTGAGGGCAACAAAGTTAGACTCTGTCTCTAAAAAAAATAAAAACATAAAAAATAAAGATACTTGTACTAGACTGTTTGTTGCAGCTCAATTTCCAATTACTGAAATGTGAAAACAGCCTAAATGTCTCTCAACCCAGGAATGGATTGGCAAGCTGTGGTATATGTATACCATGGAATACTATTCAGCCATTAAAAAAATGGAGATTTTGCAGCATTTGCATTAACATGGATGGAGGTGGAACACATTATTCTTAGTGAAGCATCACAGGAATGGAGAAGCATGACTCCTGTGTATTCAACTTTGATATGAGGACAATTAATGACACGGTGTGACATGGGGGAAGGGGAGAGCAGACAGAGAGAGAAGGAGGAGGGGGTGAGGGAAAGGAAAAGAAAAAAAAAGAAAAGAAAATAGTGACTAATTCTCACATGAATTGGATTTAATTTTGACCAAAGTATATTACTTGAACATTCATTTTTAATTCAACTTGTTAATATGTTGTTTAGGATATTGCATCCTTATTTATAAGTGAAATATGTTTGTAATTTCCCTTTATAATAATATATTTTTTCCGATTTTAATATCAGGTATATTCAGATGAAGTAAAATAATTTTGTAGTATTTCTTCTTTTTCTATTGTCTATAAGATTTGGCATAATCTGTTTTTTGAAATTATCTTTTATCTTTATTTATAAATATCAGTTGTATATTTTTTGAGACTTTGGAAAAATAAAGAAGAAGAAGTTAACTGATGACTCCGTACTGAAGCTCAGAGTCAAAGCATTCTATGATAGACACACTCTTATCTGACAATATGAATGTTACTTTTTTGCATTATTATTATTATTGCTCAATATTTCGTTGCAGTAATTGTCTGATTTCTTTTCTGAATGTGTTTATCTTCCTTCGTTCTTTACAAGGTTTTTGTTTCTAGTCCTTATCTTAAACATTGTTATTGTTATTAAATTTTAAGACTTTTTAACTTTGTGAAAGGCAAAAAGTGGAAACCAAATAAACACATGTATATGTATAGAGAAAATAAAAATACATAAAAAATAAATAAAGTTATACTAAGACAGTGTGGCATTAGCACACAGAAAAGTAGCCTCATTTAAACAGACCAGAGTCCAGAAAATAAGCTCACTCATATTTGGGAACTTGATATATGAGAGAGGTTGCATTACATTGGAGGAGAAAGGAAAGAATATTTAATACATAATACTGGGACAAATTATCCCCTTCATAGGATAATAAATCTCACAGATACCATATAAACATTCTATATGCTTTATTTTTATTTTTTATATTTTTTGAAACAGAGTCTCACTCTGTCACCCTTGGTAGAGTGCTGTGGTGTCACAGCTCACAGCAACCTCCAACTCTTGGGCTTAGGTGATTCTCTTGCCTCAGCCTCCCGAGTAGCAGGGACTACAGGTGCCCGTCACAACACCCATCTATTTTTTTTTGCAGTTTGGCTGGGGCCAGGTTTGAACCCGCCACCCTCGGAATATGGGGCCGGTGCCCTATCCACTGAGCCACAGAAAAGGGGAAGAATTTCTTAAAGAAGATGTAAAAAATCTCCCAATTCCAGGAAATCATTGATAATTTTGACTTTATTAAAATTTAGAACTTTTGGACAACCAAAGACACTATAAACATAAAGACAAGACATAGATTGGAGAACATTTTTGCAATGCAAATAACCAATGAGCCCGGATCTAGTATCTATTCAAAAGTCTTACAAATCTTTTTCCTTTTATAATAAAAGACACATTTTGCATCACCAATGATGCAAACAGACATTTCACAGAAGTGGAAGCCCAAACTGGTCCACAAGCATCTGAAAAACTTCTTGACCTCAATCATATTCAAGAAAGTGCACATTAAATACACATCAAGTTAGTATCACTGGTATTAAACATTGAATATTAATAAGTGTACTTCTAGGAGTGTAAACTGGTATAAACACTTTCAAGAGCAATTCAGCAAAATGTAGCAGAGCTGAGGGTTTTATCTCTACACCCAGCAATTCCACTCGTAGGCATATTCCCGGGGGATGTTCTTATACATATGCATAAAGAGGCTGTGTACAGGAATGCTCACCCTTACAGAGCACCATTTGCAGTAATGAGAACCAGAATCACAGGAGAATGGATAAATTGTGAGGTATCCATATAACAGAATACACGGCAGCAGTTAGAGTAAATGAACAAGAGCTGCATACATCAACGCCGATGCCTCTAAACTCACAGGATCTAAATCAAGCAAGAGGCACAGAATACCTCCTGCATAATGTCACTTATAAAAAGTTCCAGAATATGCAAAACCATTCTAAATGTTGTTTATGGTTGTAGTTACTACATAAATTAGTGGGAAAAGTATAAAAACCTGCATAGGAAGTAACTAAAACTACATGTCAAAAATTGATAAAGCTGAATAATTGATAAAGGAGTCTTTTCATAATACTATTCTCTTGTCTCAAGTTTTGAAACATTTAATTTACAGAAAGCACTCTGCAGCTGTGTGGGGAATGGATGAGAATGGAGCAAGACCCATGGTGGCTTTTGCAGTGGTGCAGAGATTTTATTTAATGTATTTATTTATTTATGTTTGAGACAGAGTCTCAAGTAAACCCAAGTTCCTTTATCTTCAAACCTTGCCTGTCACTCTGGGTAGAGTGCTGTGGCATCATAGTTCACAGCAACCTCCAACTCAGGCTCAAGCGATCCCTCGGTTTTTCTATTTTTAGAAAAATAGAAATAGATGGGGGGGTCTTGCTTTTGCTCAGGTTGGTCTTGAACTTCTGAGCTTAAGCTATCCACCCACCTCGGCCTCCCAGAGTACTAGGATTACGGGTGTAAGGCACGCCCCTGGCCGGGAGGGTGGATTTTAAATTGGTTCTTGTGGATGTGAGTTAGTTGTTGTTTTGTTTTGCTTTGTTTTTGTCTTGAACAACTGTGTGAATGTGGGGCACTGAATAAAAAATGTTTTGGTTTGGGTTTTTTGTTTTGTTTATTTAGCAATCCTCCGGCTCAGCCTCCCAAGTAGCTGGGACTACAGGTACCTGACACCACGCCCAGCTAGTTTTTTTATTTTTAGTAGAGGTGGGGTCTCGCTCTTGCTCAGCTGGTCTCAAACTCTTGAGCTCAAGGGATCCTCCCGACCCTCCTGCCTTGGCCTCCCAGATTCCTAGGAGTGTGCCACTGTGACTGGCCAACTAAAAAGTTTTAAAGTCTAACAATTTCCGGTGCTATCATTGATGTGGGGAAAGAGCACCCTTACCAGTGCTGGTCTGGGAACAAATGAGTTCAGGGGCTTTGCTGGCCATTCAGTGGTGGCTCTACTCCTAGTCAAATCACGTTCAGGGTGCAGGGAGTCCCATGCAAGATCATTCAGTGCAACAGTGACTTCAGTGTCCCGCCAAAGAAGGATGGGTCAGTAGGCTATGGCACATACCTGGGCTGCCATCCTATGATACTTGCTTCAGATCTTTGCCAGGCTGATGCTTTGGAATCTTGGGTACTGCTTACAGCACAAAAATAAAATAGGAAAGTGCTTGTTTCTAAGGTACAGCAAATGATTACAAACCCCCATGTAGTAACACTGGGTCTGGATATTGGGAGCAGCTGTAGCCACCTCCAAATGGTAAACCCAAGTTCCTTTATCTTCAAATCATGCAGAATCCTCAGTCTGTATAGGATGCTGCAAAAGACAGGCCCTACTCCACTGGGCAGAGGAAGGGGCAGGTCTAGATCGTAGAGATGAGTGAATTCTGCACCATCAAGAAACCTTGAAAGAAGTCAAGTCAGAATTCTTCTCTCCAATCCTTTAACCTGGATGGGCCCCTAATGTCTGGCTCATTGTTGGAACAGAATGTATCAACATGGGTAGATTTCAAAAACAATAATGAGTAAAGAAAACACAGAGCCAAATGATGTGTGCAGCATTGCACTGGTCTGTGTAAATACAGCCACAGAACCAAGCGACATAGTTTCTGTGGACACAGTTACCTACATGCAATGCATTTTAACAATTGGAAAGTGCTACTCATTAAATTCATAATTGTGTTTCTCCTGGTGGTAGTGGGGGCATTAGGATGGGATGGGGGTAGAGGTCAGGTTTATTCAGTATGCCTAACATTTTTTGGTAAGGAACACTGAATTCATTATTTATGTAATTTTAAAAAGTATAGACATAAAATACAGGCAGAAGAGCAAAAATGCCAAAATGTTCTACAGAGGGGATTTCTTGGGTGTGAGAGTATGGATGGTACGCGTTTTTATTCTCCTGTGGCAGCACGCATTTTTGTGCTTTTTTTGTATTATTTTAATTTAAAACTTTTTAAACTATTTGCCATTTGAGGAGGCTGTGAAACTGTCCTGAAGAATAAACAATGGATCATGATAACAGAGTCCCAATAAATACTTGCTCATTTTAAAAAGTAAGTAGAGGTAGAGATTTGGCAACAACTGCTTTGGAGAAGTCCAACTGCTGTGCTGGGGAGGGGACCATGGGTGGTGGCGCATGTGATGATGGATGGTCCTGGAGCTCAGTTGGGATGGGGTGTGTCTGTCTAATGTGAAGAATCCAGGCTTTTAAGTATGATCCACTTGAGTTCAAATTATTTCGCCTCTAAGTAGCTATATAAATTTCAGGAATCTCTGTGGCACCCGTAGCACAGTGGTTACGGCACCAGACACGTAGACCGAGGCTGGGCAGCTAGGGCCAGCTAAATAACAATGACAACTGCAACAAAAAAGAGCCGGGTGTTGTGGCAGGCTCCTGTAGTCCCAGCTACTTGGGAGGCTGAGGCAAGAGAATTGCTTAAGAGTTAGAGGTAGCTGTGAGCTGTGACGCCACAGCACTCTACCGAAGGCAACATAGTGAGACTCTGTCTCAAAAAAATTTTTTTTTCAGGAATATCACTTAAAACTGCTTGAGCCTCAGGTTTCTCATCTGTGTAATGGGGATAATGTTAACCTTGCAGAAGAGCTAGTCAGCACTGACTTAGCTCTGGAGATCTTGAACTGGTTTAGTTCATCCTCCAAATACCCACCTCAGGCCTCCACTCTATTAAGAATTTAGGATCACACACCCCTCTTCTGGGGTTTGAGGGGCATGGAAAGGTAGAGAGTGGGGAGGACTGCGTGAGAGGTTAAAAGGTGTCTTACACAAAGCATGGCCTCTGCTTGTGCTCATTGGGCCAGGCCGATTGCCTGCAGGAAGGGGAACCAGCAGAGGCCTGGGTACAGATGGTGGTAATAACTTAGAATGGGGGGGGGTCTTCCTAGATCACAGGGGGTGGGGGGACTCTGCTGCCATCGGAGGCTGGGTTTCAAACAATCCTCCTTTAGTGGTCTTGAGTCAAGTCTGTCCTTCTGAGCTCCGTTCAGGGAGGGCCCCTCCTTCTCTTAGGAAATTGCCACCTCCCCCCCCCGAAACACCTCCCCTTCATTTATTGCATAATAATACTTGATGGCTCCTTAACCCCAAGGCTTGGACCCACCTAAAAATAGTTCCCCTTTTGGGGAAGGCTTAAAACTGCAGCCCCTCTGGAGGCAGCAGAGAAAGGGGAGGCACAGGGAAGATGTTCTGAACTCTCACCCCTGTGGCAAAAGGAATTGAGATGGTGCAACGCCTGGTGCATATCGGGTGCCATTAAATCACAGCAAAAGTGCTTTCCTCTAAACACCGGGGAAGCAATGCTGTACTAACCATCATCTCACAAACTGGAGAATTGCTGATTTAAACACGATAAACAGATTTATTGCAGGAATTGTCTGGACTTTTCAATGCTGTGCACCTTGTGAATTTCCAAGGTGCACAGAGGAAATCTACAGAGGAAAACAGTACACAGTTTCCTAAATTTCCTGACTGAGGGGCTTTTCATTCAAGGAACACCTGTTAGTCTCTTGTGGAACTAGAGTCTGAGGAACACCCTTTAGAAATCAGATTCTAGGCAAAGAGATTGTGAAACCGCCCTTACAAATTAAGGAATGGGTGCAAGGCAAGACCAAAACTCTGCAAAGGAACAGGCCTAGCTAAAATAATGATAATAATTAAACTCTGTGAAGGAACAGGCTTAGCTAAAATAATGATAATAATCAGCCACTGTCCCCTCGTTTGCTGATAATAGTCACTGTCCCCTCGTTTGTTCTCTATAATTGCTACTCTAGAGGGCACAGCTAGTAGTTGTAAAGATTTTTAATTTTTCTACATAAATAATACCACCTGTTTGGAACCTAGGGATAGTTTTTGAGATAATCTTCCAGGTCCTGCCTTCCAGTGGATTGACTCACCCCGTCAGAATAAGAAACTGACTCAACTGGTCTTGGACCCCCAGGGAAAATTGCTTAAGCCCAAGAGTTTGAGGTTGCTGTGAGCTATGACACCACAGCACTCTACCCAGGGTGACTGAGTGAGACCATGTCTCAAAAAAAAAAAAAAGATACAAAACAGTTCCATCACCACAAGGGTCCCCGTGTCTTCAACCCTAACTAGGAGTTTCTGAGTGGGTAAGTGAGAGCCTAAGGAGAGGGTGAGTATAGGAGAAAAAAAAAAAATGAGGCAAGCTCCTGGTGGTCCAGGCACCTGCAGCAGAGAGAGGGAGTTCACAGAAAGGACAGAGTACTTTAAAGGAGGCTTCCAGAAAGTTTTGCTGTGCACCGAGTGAGTATGGCTCCTCTATTAACTCACAAAACCTAAGGACTCACCCCTTAATCATTTGGAGTTGGAGCTGGTGGTGTGGGTTGGGGGAGGGGTTGCTGAGGCGCGGAGTCTGTTAGGAATTCCTTACCAGATTCAAGTGGAGTCTCACTTGATCCTCACCACTGGCTTGACGGAGGATGGGTGGGAAACGCTGTGTCCATTATGGAGACAAGAAAAAAATGATGGAACAGAAGTGACTTGCCTGAGGTCATATAGTTTGTAAGCAACAGGCTCTAGAAAAATCTAGTTGTGGGAATCTCACTTCCTGGGCTCCAAATCAAGTCTGACTAAGTCCGTGGAGATGTGATCTGAAACCAGCTCAAAGTGGCCCAGTGAGAACTCCTGCCTCTTCAAGTGCCCTCCTTCCCAAATGGCACCAGCGCTGAGCCACCCTGCATCCCCTGTGTCTCCTACCCCTGTACCTTGTGTGTCCCCACATCTTGCACCCTGGCCCTGAAACACATCTGGAATCCTTCTCTTCGCCTCCAACACAACCATGTAAGTCAAGCCTTCCTCACCTCCTGACAAATTATTTTGCAAAAGCCTCCAAAATGTTCCTCTGTCTCTACTGGGGAATGCCCTGAGTGATGTAAACCAGGGGTCTATGAACTATGCCTTGCAGGCCGAGTCCCGGCTGCTGCCTTCTTTTGTATGGTGCAGGAGCTACAAGTGATTTTTACATTTTTATTCTGTTTTGAGACAGAGTCTCACTTTGTCGTCCCTGGTAGAGTGCTGTGCCGTCATAGCTCACAGCAACCTCAAACTCCTGGCCTCAAGTGATTCTCTTGCCTCAGCCTCCCGAGTAGCTGGGACTACAGGCGCCCACCACGCCTGGCTTTTTTTTTTTTTTTTTAAGAGACATGGTCTAGCTCTGGCTCAGGTTGGTCTCAAACTGGTGAGTTCAGGCAATCCACCTGCCTTGGCCTCCCAAAGTGCTAGGATTACAGGCGTGAGCCACTGCCTGGCCTATTTTTACATTTTTAAATGGTTGAGAAAAACTGCAGAATAATAAGTGTCTTTTCCAGTCATGTCCAACCTTTCAGTTTGGTCTGTGTCTAGGAAACTTTGAAAATCAGATGTTATTGTCTGTAAGTAAGGTTTTATTGGCATGCAGTCACAGTCATTCTTTCCGTAGTGTCTGTGTGGCTGAGGTGGTGTGGCTTACTAAGCCTGAGATACTGTCAGGGCCTTCACAGAAGTTTGCTGACATCACGCCCTCTCATCTCCCTCCCTGTTCCTCCCAGGCCTTCCTCTGGCCTATGGGCCCTGCTGCCCCTTTGGCCCATCTCCTCCTTGTTCTCCTCATCACCACCCTCTAATCTGTTGGCCCTGGTCCTCCTCTCCTCCCATGGTCTCTACTAAGCCCTTTCCTCCTTAGGCCTCTGAGCTGCTATCTCTCAGTCTGCGATGCTCTTCTGCTTTTTACATGACCGATTGATTCCTTTTTCTCCTTCAGCTAAAACCTGGAGTGGACAGAGAGGCCTTCCTTTCCTGAATGGACATCAGCTCCATCTGCGCACAGCACATATTAAATACTCAATGAATCTCCACTAATGAATGAATGAGGCCTTTCTTGGCCCAGCAGCTGTGTGTACATTTCCCTAGCAGGGTGACTTCTGTCTCTTGGATTAAGATCATTTCCATCAATTAATTCCTCCTTGGTGTTTTATTCTCCTTTTAGACTCATCACCGTTATTAACCACTATGAGTTGCTTTCCAAAGATGTTGTCAGCCTTAAGGTCATTCTGCAAGGAACCAAGGGGACAGCTGGTATTTAACCAGTTGAGGAAGAAATGTCCCCCCTTCTCAGCAGCTGAAGAGGCTTCTTTTTCTAGTATCAAGAGACCCAATCTCTAAAAAAAGATTAGTCAAGTCACCATCTGAATTTAGTGATTGGTACAAATATAAAAAGTTCCCACTAAGTAACAGGAAACAACATCAGCTAATAAACACAACCAATTGCAAGGTCATAAATAGTATGGCTGGGGTATGAATATGTGAAAGACTCAGTGACCAGGCTGGATTGACTACATTATGCTGCAGTTAAAAAAACAATCCCCAAATCTATGTGTCTGAAAACAACACAGATTTGTTTCATACTCACATTATATCACCATTGTGGGCTGACTGGTTCATGAAAACGGTGGTCACTCAGAGATTCAGGATGGGGGATTGCTCCGTCTTCAATGTTGCTGGCTGTGCCAAGAAGGGACCTCTGAATGGTCTCATATCAGCAATCAGATGCTCTGATGGAGGAGTGTAGAGAGCCAGACGAGTCTCGTGGGCTCAGTCTCCCATCACAAGGGACAGATGTGCTATTCTGTTCTGTGCCTGGGAGGCAGAGGGGCCCAGAGTATTTGATAACCGGCAGCCACATGGGAGGAAGAAACCGTTCTATTTAGATGCAAAATAAGACCAGGGTAGGAGAAGAGATGGGAGCTGACAAAGAAAGACCTTGTAGGCTCTTAAAGGCTTATTGGTGGGGCTAACGCTCTGGTCACACGGCCTTATTCACCAGAGTCGTAAATTTCTGTGTGCCATCTATTGTCCTGGTATTTGAAAATCTGATTATGCAGCACCATCCATAGCTCTTTAACTACTGTTTGCTCTTAAACACAGATAGAACCCTTCTGAGTGGGTAAGTTACAGCAGTCCTCCTAGGTAAACGTTATTCCCCAAGCTCTTGCTTCAGTGAGCAGAGATCGTCGTCACTGGGGATATGCCAAGCCAAGACATGACCTCTGTAGCGAACACGGCTGCTCACAGTATTTCACACACAGTCCTAGCAGTAAGGACTATGAAAGAATCAAAGCAGACTCGGATTTTTCTTGAGGGCTAACCCTAAAATGTCTTTTCCAGTCCCATCCAACCTTCCAGTTTGGTCTGTGTCTTCCTTTGAAAAGGAACTCCAACAGGAGTTTCTACAGTGATGAAAATGTTCTCTATCTGGTATGGTAGCCACTGGTCACACCTGGCAATCGAGCACTTGAAATGTGCTTAATCCTGAGGCATGGAGTTTTCATTTTATTTAATTTTAAATAATTTAAATTTAATTAGCCACATGTGGCCAGTGGCTACCTTGGACAGTGCAGCGTGGGAGCCCGAAGGAAAACCACAGCTTTGTATTCAGACCCTGTCTTTGCTATGCCAAGAAAAAGACAGCTGTGTGCCAGGAAGACCAAAATAAATGCCGGCTCTGGCGTGTTCGATTCCGAAATCTCCTCTGACTCATACTGCCCTGCTCAGTCTCCCATCCAGGGATGATGTCTAGACTGTTCCTTGTATAAGAGTGACCTCTAATTGGATGGGTTTGTGGACCACTGGCCAAAGGCTATTCTTCCATCCATGGGCAAGCCAGAGCCCAGGAGGGCGGCCTTGGATGGAGTCTCCGCAGTGATGGTGACTGCTAAGCTCATCAGGCTGCTTTCTTTAGAATTTCTTTTTTTCTTTTCTTTACTTTTTTTTTTCTTTTTGGTAGAGACAGAGCCTTACTTTATCACCCTTGGTAGAGTGCCGTGGTGTCACACAGCTCACAGCAACCTCCATCTCCTGGGCTTAGGCAATTCTCTTGCCTCAGCCTCCAGAGTAGCTGGGACTACAGGCACCCGCCACAACGCCCGGCTGTTTTTTTGTTGCAGTTTGTCCAGGGCTGGGTTTGAATCCGCCACCCTCGGTATATGGGGCGGGCGCCCTACCCACTGAGCCACAGGCACTGCCCTTTTCTTTAGAATTTTAAAAGGTTTGGCCAGTCAGCAGTGAGAGGGGTAGAAGGCAGCAACTCGAAACAAAGACATTATGGTGTGGGAGCCTGACAGCGTCCTACCCTAATCCCAGCTCCCAACGCTATACATCCTTAAACAAACACACACATAAATCCCTTTCCTTTAAAGTGGACTGAGTGACTATTTATTCTTTGTTTCAGATGAAATCAAGCAACTAAAATTCCTTCAACTCAGGCTACCTCGGCCTTCGCACTACTGACATTTGGGGGTGTACCATTTTTTGTGATGGGGACTGTCCTGTTCATGCAATATCCCTGCCTCTACCCACGAGTGCCAGGAGCAAACCATACCCACCCACCACCAGTCTTGGTGACCCAAAATGCCTCAAGACTTTGCCGACGGTCCCTGGAGTGGGAGGGGATGGAAGCAAAACTCTACACCTCCCGCCCCCCAGCCTCGAGAGTCAATTCTCTGTATCCCAAGTCCACCTCCTCTGGCCTCCTTAGGAGGAAAAGATAAGAGCAGCAGTTTATTCCTAGCAACATCACAGCTCTCCCTCCTTCTCTTCTTCAGGCTAAATAAAGATAGCTTTTTTAGTCTTTTTCCTAGACTCCGTTTCACAGATATTGATGGAGACATCTAAAGATGAGACTGGAGCCATTTGGTCAGGAGGGACTCTGTTCCCTTCCTTACCTATTTATAGAGACGGGGGTGGGGTGGGCAGAAACATCTGTGCCACACTGCAACAGGGGAAGCTCCCTGGCCAAGGCCATGGCCCTGCTGGGAAGGATCGTCTCCAGGATCAGCCTGAGGAGGAGTCTCTTCTGCCCCTGAGCTGATCTGTGGGCTGAGCTAGCAAGCTGTTAATTGACAAAGCAGTGGGGAAGCGACCATTTGAGGCCATCCCTCTGAGCTCCTTCCAACTGTTTCTGGGCTCTCTGCATTTGGTATTCTCAGGGACACCTCAAACTCAATAAAAACAGAACTCCTTGTCTTCTTCCCCAAATGCATACTTTTGCCAGTATTTTCCAACATGTCCACCTAGTTTCTCAAATCAGAAGCCTGAAAGTCCTTAACTCACCCCTTCCCCCATCTAATGAGACACCCAGTGCTCCAGTTCCGCCTCCTTGAATCTGTCCCCTCAGCCATGACTCTTACCCACACATCCTGGGATTATTTTGTCAGCCTCTGAACTATCCAAACTGTCTCCATATTGCCCTTCCTCCCCTCCAGTCTCTGTATGGCAGCCAATATGATCTTTAAAAATACATGATCTGGCTGGGTGCAGTGGCTCATGGCTATAATCCTAGCACTCTGGGAGGCTGATGTGGGAGGATCATTTGAGCTCGGGAGTTCAAGACTAGCCACAGTAAAGTGAAACCCCTCTCTACTAAAGATAGAAAGTTAGCCAAACATGGTGGCAGCACCTGTAGTTCCAGCTAGTTGGGAGGCTGAGGTAGGAAGACCACTTGAGCCCAGGACTTTGAAGTTGTAGTAGGCTGTGATGACGCCACTGCACTCTACCCAGGGTAACAGCACAAGACTCTATTAAAAAAAAAATCTGTTTTACTCCTTCTTAGAACACTTCAGTTGCTACCCAATGTCTTGGGTTTAAATCAAAAGTTCTTACCATGTTTACAGTACAAGTTTCTCTGAGGTAGGGCTGCTCCATACCCAAGTGTTGCCCCATTTCACTCCTTCTCCTGCAGTATGGCTACAGCCACGCAGTGTGGGCTCTGGATCTCTGCACATTCAGGCTCTGTGACATCTCGCCTGCCCCTCTCCTCTGGGAGAACTCCTGCCCATTCTTTAGGTCTCAGCTCACACGCCACCTCCTAAGAAGACCTTCCTCAGGAGACCTTAGAAAGTCCAACCAGGCTAAATCCCCTTGTTATAGCCTCTCTCAGCACTGTGCTCCATTGTGTCGAGTTAGATCCACCAAAACAGGTATAAGCCACAGACCGGGTGCAGGTCGTGTATTGGGGTGTGGCACAGATGTCAGAACTGCAGGCATGGGAAGAGATGGGGAAGGAGAAAAAGCTGGGGGCAGGAGGCATTACTGAGGCTGCTGGGTACGCAAGGAGGAGGGCCGCTCCTGGACTCCCTCGGGATCCCAGAGAGTTGGAGAAGACCCTGACTGAGGCAGCCAACAAAAGCTTGGCAGCTCGCGAGCTTCAGGAAGGGGGAGTCTAGGCTCACGTGGAACTGCCCGCCACCACTGGCACTGGAATCAGAGGAGGGTCCAGGGCACCTGACACAAGGAACCAGATGGCCTCCTCCAGCCACCTTCATCACGCTTGCAGCTGGTGCACCTGCTCAGTGTTTGTCTCCCTTCTTACATGAGCAGAGTCCCTGCGTTTGTCTCCTCATAGCCACCTCTGTGGTGCCAGCCTACTACAGCAGTGAACACTCAGCACACAGAGGTAAACAATTTAATATTTGCTGCAGTGAACTGAGTTGAATTGAATTGAATGGGGGTTGGGAGAGAGGTGCCCAAGAACAGAAGAGCCCCAAGGTTCTACTCAGAATTTGACAGCCCTCTATTCCAGCTGAGATTTGTGGTTAATTTATGGATTGAATTTTTGCCTTCTTGTTCCCTCATTGTTTTGGTTTGTTTGTTTCTTGTCAGTTTAGATTTTCTTTTTGCTTTGAAAATAGACTTCCATGCCTCCCCGACACCCTCCCATTCTATCTTCTTCCTGAGATGATATTTCTAACTCCCTCAACCTACCCTCACTTGAGCTTGATTATTAAAAATGCCAAGAAACATCCTTTCTTGGTCGTAATAATGGCAGCTGATTAAAATGATTCCTCATTTAAAGCATCTCACTCCACATTTGTCCTCTCCTTCTGTTTGTCAGTCTCAGAATAAATGTGCCTTGTCTTATGTTCCCTTGATCCCAGTCTGGAGAGAGCTCTGTTTATCTGCTGCCCACATATTTGAGAGTTGACCACACCAAGAGTTGGGCACAATCTGTGGCTACAAAGGCAATCTGCTCTGTTTTTGCCTTCCAGGAGCTGACAGGGGAGAGAAACTCATGATCAACTGTAATGTTCTAACAACGTGGTAAATTCAGGGATGGAGAGGGGGTCAGGACAGCCTGTGAGTGGCAAAAGGAGACACTTTCCTGATGAGACAATGTCTGATCTGAGCTTGGGAGCTTGAATAGGAGTTAACCACAGTACAGGGGACAGGAGAAGGACATTCCAGGTGGCACAGAGATGAGACCAGCAGCTGTGGAGCAGTTGGGTAGAGCTGACAATCTGTGTACTATGCCCAGACTTTTCTCATTGGCTATTTCCTCATCAACTCCTTACATTTGGCCTGGATCCCCGCCAGGCTGCTTTCAATGCTCCCTTGATGGCTTAGCTTGGCGCCTGTAGCTCAGTGGTTAGGGTGCTGGCCATATACATGGAGGCTGGTGGGTTTGAACCCGGCCCGGGCCTGCTAAAAAACAATGACAACTACAACAAAAAAATAACCAGGCATTGTGATGGGAACCTGTAGTCCCAGCTACTTGGGAGGCTGAGACAAGAGAATTGCTTAAGCCCAAGAGGTTGGAGGTTGCTGTGAGCTGTGATACCATGGAACTCTACCAAGGGTGACATAGTGAGACTCTGCCTCAAAAAGAAAAGAAAAAAGTTCCTTTGAAAGCTCCCATCATGTTCCCAAGTCCCACCCATGGGTGAGTGTGTACACCAGGCATCAGGAACCGCAGAGCCCCCTTGGAATTCTCTCTACCATAGCCCATAGGTCTGTCTCTTGTTGCCTTTTCCTAAAATGACTCCATGTTCCAAGTTCACCATTTAAGGATATGAGGCAATGATGAAGACTGTTCGCTCTCCTCCTTTTCTCTCTAGAAACAGAATCTACCTCTACCACTGGGGGTACCATAGCATTTTTGCCTGGGTACAAGGACACCTGGGAAATAATCACCACACTTCTAAGCTTCCCCTGCAATTCAGCATAGCCACGAGACTAATTCTATATAATAGAATGTAAGCGGATGTGATAAGCAGCTGCAAGGAACGCTCCCCTCAACCCCCCAAGAGACCTTGGCTCCTGCTTTCTGCCAGTTCTTCTCCACTCCTTTCTGAATGCTGGAATCCAACAACCACCATCTGGTACCATGAGAATAAAGCCCATGCCCTAGGGATGGCAGGTGAGTGAGCTGGTGAGAGCCTGGATCTCCAAGAACTTTGTGGGGCAGAACAGCCCTCCCAGCACTGGACTGCATACTTCTGGACTTTCAACTGGTATAGAAATAAACTTCTATTTTACTTGAGCCTCTAATTGACTTGAATTACCTGATAACTGCAGTTAAATATAATCCTAACCAACACAGGAGTTGTTCCCTTAGTTCCCCCTAGACTTGAAAACTTGCATATATTTGTCTTCCCTCAATCTCTTTAAGCTCCTGTAGCCACCAGGGTCCTAAGCCCTACTGATTCTTCCTTCACGCTCATCCCTGCTTTTCCATTTCCACGGCCCTCCTGATCCCAAAATACTCTCTTGGCTCCATCTCTATCCCTCCAATCAAGGCTGTACAACCCCCAGATTCCTGAGGTATTATGTTCATCATGTCACTCTATGTCCTCACACCTCCAAAATTTAGGCTTCTGTTGTGTTTAACTGGATTGAGTCCCAACATCTCGCTGTAGCATTAAACTTTTTCATAACATAGTCCTGACCCAACTTTTTGGTTTCTCCTTCCTCTGATACATGCCTTCCCCACACCCAAGAGAGTCCCCAACAAAGCTCATTTTGCCCTGACCTCTTTGCCTTTGCTTTGCACACATACCAGAGGTTTCTTGCTTCAGTTGAACATGGGAAACAGCAGTGAAACTGCTCAAGGTTGTGCCCAGTGAGTTAGTGTCCAATGTTTGAAGGCCTTACCTCAAGTGAGGTGTAGGGGCTATTATCGTCACTGTCCCACAGGGGAGGAAGTATGAACTTAGGAAGTTCAGAACATCATTCTTGGTCACATGGCCAGCAAATGGGGAGCCAGGATTCCTAAGGACAGGACTTCCCTGTAACCACTACTCTGTAGTCTCTTGAATTATATTAAAATTAAAAATAATTTCTGATAGCATGCCACGTAATTGCCAATACATTGCCAAGCACAAATGAAAAATTTAATATATTGGAGTGTCACTCCAAACCAATGAAATCTGAATTTCTTGGGAGTAGGGGCTAAGAATCTTTCCATTAGCTGTAGGTGAAGCCCGGGTTTACCCGCCGTGATGTCAATGTGTAGCGGGGGATGAAAACGTTACCTCTCTGTGTGTAATCCTAGCATTCTGGGAGGCAGAGGCAGGTGGATTGCTTGAGTTTAGGAGTTAAGAGACCAGACTGAGCCAAAGTGAGACCCCGTCTCTAAAAATAGCCTAACATTGTGGGGGCGCCTGTAATCCCAGCTACTTGGGAGGCTGAGGCAAGAGGATTGCTTGAGCCCAAGAGTTTGAGGTTGCTGTGAGCTCTGACACCATGGCATTCTACTGAGGGTGACAAAATGAGATTCTGCAAAGAAAAAAAGAGTAAAGAAAAGAAAACACTGCTTCTCCAAGTGCTCTCACTCGTCTGTCTTCTCACCTTCCCTCTCCCCACCCCACGTCCTACTTGTCTTTGGGGCTCAGTCCAAGTCATCGCCCTGAGTGTCCTGCCTGCTTTCACCAGCCTGCTTGAGCCCTCCCTTTTCTGAATACTAGATGCAAAACTTGTCCTCCTGAAGTGGTTTGGTCTGGCTCCTACCCCTCAGTTTGAATCTAACTCTTGGCTTCGATCCTTAGCAGGATCCCTGGGAAACTTTGCATATTGAGTTATTTGCCGCTTAGCTGTCTCCACCCCTTCCCTGAAGAGCAACAAGCACAATTGTGCCTCTACTGAGAGCAAGACTTGGATTCAGGGTCCTGCCAACTGGTATCCTAGACTCAGTGCTCCCCTCCTAGGGATTGGAAATGGGGAGAATTTGGGAACACAGACTGTGGTTGAGAGATAGGGGTACCAGTGTGGTGGTGAATAGTGTGGAGAAGGCCTCCTGGCTTCTCAGACCCAGACCCAGATGATGGTGGTGGTGATGCCACCTTAGGCAACAGGTTGGCCCCATGGGCTGGGAAATGTTGAAAGAAAAACTTGGGCAGGGATTGGGATGGAGTTCAGTGACCAAGGAACAGGAACCTGGGCATAAGTGGCACTGGGCCAATGGAGGTTGTGGAGTAACTGTATGAATGGCTGTTCATCATATCATTGGGGGAGAACTTAAGGGGCTGCAGTACCCTTGCTGCAAGAGGGGCTAAGAAGGGGTCAGATGGAGGGCCTAGTGAGAAAGAGAGGGTCTGTGGCGACCAGAGGCCCAATCTCATGACAGCAGTCCACTTTACCACCTGCCCACCTGTGTCGGGGGGCTCAAGGGGCATGGGCTCCTGTTGACTGGGCTGATTTCTGCTGAAGCTGAGAGCGTTGCCCAGTCTCCAGTGCTCAGTGATACTCTACTTGTTCATCCCATTCCACCAGTGTATGAAGCAGGCAGTGGAAAGTCATTCATCTTGAGTTATACTCTGACTTAATTACGGTGCTAGGAGTAGAAGCCCGTTTTCCTAATTCCCAGACCAGTCTCTTTCTTCTTAACTCTCTTGCCTAAGTTAATCACTTTGCTTTTGTGGAGCTCAGAACGAGGCCTCTGGTGGGGTGCTGGGGGGTTCTTCTCCTACCTCCCTGCATTCAGCAGAAGCCCCAGTCTTCTCTGGCTGTGCCTGGTCTCGCACACTATGTGGGGGCTGATATGGGACACAGGGCAGCCTCTGGCAGGCTTTTCACTAGATCAGGGCCCCTCTGGTCCCATTGCCACCAACACTCTGCAGTGAGGTCAGCCACTTCTTCCAGGTCCATGGGAGGCCTGGTGTGAAGATCAGCTCAGCAATGAAACTGGCTGCTCACATGATCAACAGCATCCTGATCTCACCAGGCTGGAAGTAGAGGGGAAGGTTAAGGTTGATTCCAGAGCATGATTGCATTGCACAGGCCAGCCAAGGTGCTCAATAGAGTCTTTCCTATTGCTCAACAGCAATAGAGTCTTTCCAAGGAATGGCCCTTCCTAAAGTTCTTCTGAGGGTGAGCTGTGACCACATCAGTTCAGATGACAATCCTCTCCTTTCTCCCAGTGCTAGTCCAGCCAGGTGATCTAGGCCAGTGGGGGATGCCCGACCCAAGGGCTATGATTTGCACATATCCCAAGAGCCCAGAGGTGGCCTGGGTCAGAGGCTCTGTCTAACTAGGGACCCTAGTAATTTGAACTGGAGATGTGGGGAGACAGCCAGAAGGAAACAAGGACAAATGAGCCATAAGCAACTTTCATCCCAGCACTCCAACCTGGGATCTGGCAGCTCCAGCTGGCTCAGAGCTACAGGACAGCCCAGAGTCGGTGGAGCCTCCGGGATATCAAGTGGCCTTCTGGGAATTGCCTCTGCACCCCAGTGACCATATCTGAACACACCCAGCCTCCCAGATCCTTCATTCCCATGTGTCTACTCACAGTAGACCTGGTCACTTGGGGCAGCATGAGTGAGGCCCTTTTCCAAAGGCCCCTTCATGGCAGCAGAGACACTAATGGGGTGTAGTTGTGCCTCCCCACACAGAGAAGCTTCTACTCCCCACCTTGGAGGATAGAGAATGTTACATCAGGGGACCTAGCAGGCCCCTGGGGACTGAGACTGACATTGACATGCCGATAGTCTGTGGAAGCAAAGTGGCCAGAATAAGGCTGGGCCCCAGAGAACTAGCCCTGGGCCAGTATGGGTGTGGCTGGGGCCGGCAGGGGCCCTATTCTCCCTGGCTGCCTGGGCCCTGCTCACTGAGTCTCCAGTTTATTGTAGTTCACTGAGTAACAGATGCTGCCGTGAGTCCAGACAAGACTGGGGTCTGTCCTGTGACTGTAAACACTAGCTTTCCTTCCAAACAGCTCTTTGGACAAATTGTGGCTTTGACTTTGGTGGGTTTCTTCCTTTCCCCCACTCTCCTTCATTCTCCCAAGTAGCCAGACATACTGCACTTTCCACCAGGATAAGAGAAAAGCAGAAAGGCCACTCCTCTTGGGCCTCTCTCCTTGGGCTGAGAACACTGGGGCATCTCCTGCCAATGTGGCCAGGTCTCTCTCAGCCCAGGCCTGCAGCAGTATCACCACCAGCATCACTCTCTATCTCTGGCCAGGCCCTCAGCTGAGAAATAGCAAGTGGACCTGCAGAGTTCACCCTGGCAAACATTCCAGCCTAGCTGGCACAGCTGAGTCACATGGATGGAGCACAGAGAGATGGGTGAGACCCACTTCTGGCTCTGAGAAATTACAACCCGGCAGGGTGATGTACAGGTTGCACAGAGAAAGGCAATTCAGGACAGGGCATAATCAAAGCCCTGAGTGTCCTCCCCAGCAATCTAGGGAGCAATAGCAGGTGAACTCATAACCCTGGAGACTAGAGAAGCCTACACAGAAGGGTCAGTATTTGACCTGGGCCTTGGGGGGCCATGTGGACTTTGACACAGAGAAGCAGACACGAGCAGGAGATGGGTCATAGTCTCCAGAGAAAGGTACTCTCAGCCTTTGTTCACAATTAACATCAGCTATGTCAGGCACTGTGCCAGGAAAAGTGGGGGTGGGGGGACAGAAGTAGGTGTCATGTGGTCCCTGCCATGGTCCAGAGAGGGAGCCACACAAGCAGAGGCTGGCTGCAGCTCAGAGATAAGAGCCAGCGTGAGGGAGGGCAAGGGCAGCAAGTGGGTGTCCTGTTGGGAAATAAGCCCAGAGAAAGTGAGGCAGAGCCGTATCATGACCCCCCACCCACCCACTTGATTGCACTTGAATCTGAAGGCAGTAGAGGGCTGCTTTGGGGGTAGGGGGTTTGCACAGGCTGATATTGTGCAGGCAAGGAACACAGATGCCATTCTCTTGGGGAGCCAGGCACTCAATGTCACCATTCCCTGAGCGTCCCTTGATCAGCTCCCCCCAAATATGTCACTGGGAAGTGTGTGTAATATAGTGAGGAGTGTGGGTTCATTCATCACCTAGAGAACCCCCCCCCCCCACAGGGACAGAGGCAGGGATAGGGCATATCATTTTTCTAGCACATTTGAGGGACCATCTCTTGTAATCTTCAGAGCAGCCCATAGAGTGAGCTTCATGCCCAGTTTTACAGACGAGACCACTGCAGCTCAGGGAGAGAAAAGCACATACAGGCAGAGGGGCACACAAGGCCCCCCAAGGGGCAAGGCCAGGCCTGTCATCTCCAAACGTGTCGGACATCTGGGTTTATCTGTCCATGAAGGTCAGCGTGTGGCTGCCTGTTCATAATTTCTGTGTTCATAATTTCTGTGGTCAACAAGGAACAAAGGCCAGAGTCAGGGACCATCTCTCCCAGAGCTGTGTGAGATGAGTCAGACGGCGGGCTCTGCGTGTGCACAGACCTTGGGGGATGTGTCCCTAAATCCCAGGCACACCTTTCACCCCTAACCAGAGAGAGTAGAGGTGAGACAAACCCAAGATGGAACGAAACAGCATAGGCCTCTCTACGCCCTTCGAAGGGTTCCTGAGCGCCTTTGAGGCCAGGAAAGGGCTCCGCCCTCTCACACGCACCTCCTTGCTCTCCGCACTGACTCCGGCGCTAGAGGGAGCCGGCCCAGCCTGCTCTCCCCGCCGGCTCCCACCTTCGCCCTCAGAGTCCCGCCTCTGCTGACCACGAGGCTAAGCGCTTGCCATTTTGATCCAGAGGAGGATTCTCCTCACCCTCCCAGAGAGACCGAGTCGAGGGGGCAGTCATGGGAGGATCCACAGCTAGGAAGGAGCCTCTGAAGCCGAGGGCAGCCCTCGGCCTGCCGCTCCGTCGGCCCCATCTCCCCCGACTGCGGGCCAGGCCGAGAGCCCGGAGAGCCAGAGGAGATGCTCAGAAATGTCGGTGGCTCCCTGGCCCAAATTCTGAAGCCTGCGACAGCACCCCTGTGCTCCAGTCTTCCTGTCCCACGCCAGTCCTCCGCGGGGGCAAGCAGGGTGGCCCGAGGAGGGATGGTAGGGACCGCAGGGTGGCCGGCTGGATCCCGACAGGGACCCACTCGCGCGGGGGGCGCGGCCGAGGGAGAAAGGCAGGGTGAGCCCGTAGGAGCGGGTGGAGATGGGCCAGTGGGGGGTGGGGGTGGGGTGGGGACCGAACCCGGCCGGTCCTTGAGAGCAGCGGGTTTGGGCGCACACCTCAGCAGGTCCCGGAAAGAGCCGGGACTGGGGAGCGCCCGCCCCAGGAGAGGGAACCGCAGGTGTTGTGAGCATAGGTGCGAGTGTCTGCAGCCGTGCGCGCGAGCAAGGCGAGAGGGTCTCGGCGTCCCCTGCACCCTCTCTCCAGAGTTCTATATTTTCTCTTTCTTTGTTCTCAAAATAGTAGGCGAGCGCGGCCGGCGCTGCCCTAACGAGGGGTGGGGGCCGCCGCGCGCCCGCTCGCGCGAGCCGAGTTAGCTACAGGGTTACAAACAGTCTCTCCCTGCTCCCCCGGCCTGAATTAATGTGTTACTATTTCGGGCGAGCCAGTGTTTCCAGGGGAAACCTAATGACGCAATGACGTCAATGCAGGTCAGCAGCAGACTCTCCCGGAGGGCGGGCGGGCTCCCGGCTCTCAGCGCAGCGCAGTCTGCGGGCGGGAGGGCGCCGGCGAGGTGGCGAGGGCGGCGGGCGCGGGGGCACGAGGCCCCGGCCAAGCCGGGGCCCGGGAGGGCTCTCCCTCCCAGCTCCTGAGCACCGGCAACTTCCCGCCTCCTGGACGGAGTTTCTCGGTTGCCCACTGACATCCGGGAGGCGTGTGGAGGACAGGTGGGGTAACCCCACTCCCACCCCACTTTTATCCAGGGGAGCCAGAGGAGCCAGCAGGTCCGGACTCGCTGAGGGGGCTCCACCCGGGCCTCCCACGCACAGGTACGCTGGTCCTCGGGGTGTCCCCAGTTGGGAGGGAGACACACACTCAACTCGCGTCCACACTCCTCCTCTCGCGTCCTGGCACCATAACTGGGACGCTGGGGAAAGAAGAAAGGGTGCTGAGACCCATCTCCTGCACATGTCTCGCCCTCTGCTTTTGGGCATAGGAGCTGGCTGGGTGCTCCTCTCCAACATCTACCCTGGTCTCAGGTTAGAATGGGGGCTTCCCACTGGCTGTGTCTCCCTTGGAGGCACCTTCTGAAGCCAGAAGCAAAGCGGAAGGGACGTCCAGATCAGGGGATGTGAGGCTGGAGGGGGAGGCCTGGGCAGCTTGGTTGGAACCGGTGCTGGTGTGTAGGGCGCATGTAGGGGACTGCGTGTGTGTGACTGGTGCATGCCCGTTCTGGGAGCGGACCCCATGCGTCCATGGGGTGTGTATGTACCCATGGAAGTCTGCTGTGCACACATGTCTGTGCCATGCGCGTGGGAACACCTCGTGCATCCCTCCTTGCCATGGACCCACGGTACTTGCTTGGGGTGTAGGAGAACAGTGAGACCGGCCCAAGTCCAGGCTTTCGTTCCCGCTGAGACCCTACAGCTGGCCCAGATTGCATCCTACTCACTGCTGGGTCGTGGCCCACTTTCCCCACAGTGGCTGCAGCTTCTGGAAGCTGCATACGTATCAATGCTCAACCCACCTTCCCGCAACTCGCTTGTTTCCTTACCTCCTTGGAGAGTGAGTAGGAGAGAGGATGGGGGAATCCCTTTCCTTCCACCCTCCTCTCACCTGGGACAAAAGCACAAGCTTGGAAGCTGGCTGCTTCCAGCCCCTTGTACCGCTGCTCTCTGTTTTCAGCACCATAGTCCGGACAGCTCCCCATTTGGCCTTGGGCTGCTTCTTTTGCCAATGAGGAGCTCTGGCTTGGGACGCCCAGCCCCTGTTTTTACAGTTTCTAACTAGTTCCAGGCCCCATCCTAGACCTTCCTCTCTGCCCGCAACGCACGCAAATTGGAGCCTCTCCTCCCCATCCCAGACCTCTGTTGAGTGGCCTGGGAAATCTCTGAGGCTGACTGGCAGGCATCCCCACACCGCAGCCTGGCTTCCTCCAAGGGGCAGTGACTCTGAAGAGGACTGCCAAGGCTCTGGTGCAGGCTCTCAGTTCACTAAAATAAGAGAATAAAGCCAGATTCCTTGCTCAAAAGGAAGGCAGGATATTCTGGATTCTAGAAATGCAGGTGGTAGCCCATGAGATTTCCTTGTAGATATCCCCGCAGCTCCTCCTTCCTCTCTTTTCTTAAATCCAGGCCTCACCAGGTGGAGAGGGGTGGGGGTGAATCCTGACCATGTCTCCACCTGCGGCCTCAGTCAGAGAGGGTTTAGATGATGTCATGGACTTGGGAACTCTGGACAGGATGATGTCTGTGTAGATTCTTACCAGAGATGTGCCCTGGGCTGCTCAAGAGGCTCCCAAAAGTGATTTTTGTGGTGACAGGGCTCCATGGAAACCACACTCCCTGGACTGTGGCTGTCCAAACACCTGAGATCGTCACCACCCCAGGTGGAATCAGGATACAGCAACTCTCCCTGTGGCTCTCCCCACTTCTGGGTTCCTTTCCTGATAAAGCACCAGAGATGTTCCTGGAATATTGTCCCAGGCACCTCCTCCTTGGAACTGTGTCTTCTTGCTGTCATCCCCAGTTCTCCAGGAAAAGCAAAAAGGGTCTATGTACTCAGAGATGGGTGGAGGAAGTCTAGGAGAAGCCACCTCTCTTATATTCTGCCCCACCCTGTTGCAGAAGACCCTGGCAAGCTGGAGATGGTGAGCCCCTTTCTCTACCTGAGTGTCCGATGTGTCTTATTCTCTAGATACTTGTATTCTCCTTCATCTGGCAGCAGAGATTAAGCTGCCCTTGTCATCAGATCTGACCCCGAGGCAGAACCACATGTTGTCTTTGTCCTACTGAGGCCAGAGCACTAGAGGAGGTCTGGGCTTGGGGGGGGATGATGCCTCTTTGCAGAAGCTCTGGGACTGGGGCAAGGCATGTATACTGTGGAAGGAAATGTCCTTTTCTCTGAAACAGCCATTGTTCTGTCTGCTGCTGAGCTACCAGAGGAAGGAGAGAAAGTGCCCCTGTGCTGGGGACAGGGGAGGAGGCCAGCCACCCCAGGATAGTGGCACTTTCTTCTGACAGAGTAGAAGCCTAGGCCTGCTCCTCTGACATCCAAAGAGTTTCCAGAGGTCTCAAGGGAACCTGGAAATGGCTGTTCTCCTAAATGAATTCATTTTCATGACCAAAAGAGCTGTGCATGATCTGCTTAAGGAGGTGGCAGTGTGGGCAAAACATGCAGAGATCAAAGAGATGCACCTTCTACTAAAGGACAGTGCCTCCCCAGGGTCTTTCAGCCAAAATTTGGTCCTCTGGGGGTGCCAAGATGCCATGATCTGCCTAACCCAAGTCCTGGCCACTTCCAAGCTTCCCTGACTTCCTCATCTTCCTCTGTGCTCATCTGGGTAACATCTGGCCATGGCCTCAGGGGATAGCCTACCAAGGTCAGGTAGGTACAAGGAAGTTTGCCTTATGGATATGTAGTATAAGCGTGGCTTCTCCTTTGGCTGTGCACAATAGGGACCTTGGAGAGGAAAGCCAGAGAAGTGGCTCCTACCCTGCAGGAAGCTAGCACTTGATATCGTGTGAGTGTCACAGAGAGCCCAGGCCTACCTCTGCAGTTATCCTTGCCTGACTGCAGACATCACAGGCCAGAGAACTGCAAGTCACCTGGGTTAGGTACTCAGCAAGAAGCTGGAATGATGCAGCTTGCTTCCCAGCACAAGGGGCCAAATTCTTCTTCAGCCCTTTGCTTAAGTAAGTCCTTATAACAAGCCTCAATTTCTCCATCTGCATAATGGGGATTAGCTGAGGCAGCGATGGCACCTGCAGCTTGAACGTCAGCTTGTTCTGAGTGTGTCTGAACACTTTATTAGCATCGGAAGTCAGAACTTGCCAGGAGAGCTGGCTCCTTTGTTCACTAAAATGCTTGGGTTCCTGAGAGGCTCAGCATGCCCAGAGTACGGGAAAGGCAGGTCCAGGTTAAGTGGTAACTTCACTGCCTCCTGGGCAAGCTCACTTCCTGCCAAGGTTCAGCCTTTCCATGTAGATAGAAGCCTAGATCCCATTGATCAGAAATCAGAGACTCATTGTACCCAAAGGAAGCCTGTGTGAGGAAAAGTTCTAGGCCAGCCAAAGCCACCTAGCTCTGACCCCTTGCTGAGGACTCTAACTATCAGCCCTCAACCCTACAAAGGACAGAAGGTTTACAGCAAAATAGAAATAGTCCTAATGTTTACTCTTGGGGCCAAGAAGTTCAGGGTCTTCCCATCTGCAAGGAATCATGTAGAGACCCCTAGTCACCTTGCTGCCTGTTGGCTGGACCTCTGGGCCCAGTCAGGACTGAGCCAAGGTCCAGGTGAGCTGGAACAGGTAACTGTGTTCCCTTCCCCTTGTGGAGCTTCCCAGAATACCTGGGTCTCATGACAGAGGCCATGATTTGGATTGTGCAGACCTCATGAAGGGGGCTCACATCATGGAGGTGTTCTAATTCCATTTTACTGAGGGTGAAGTTGGTGAGCCTAGGGGAATGACACTTCAGTATAAGGGGCAGAAGGCTGTGGGGTGCAGAGTTGATGCTGACAGAGAGGGGGGCTATTGCTCCCGTTTGTATGACCTTGGACTAGTCATTTCTTCTCACAGCCCGAAAACACCTGCCACAGCCCTTCATGGTGCAGTAGTTGGAGTATAATCAGATACAGTGAAGATGAATGTGTCATGGTAGTGGGTAGGAACTGTTGACCCTGGGACATTAAGAAGACCCCAGATGCTCTCTCTTTCTGGCAAGTTCTTTTTCTGTGAATGGAAGCCCAGGCACCACAATTCAGGAATACAAGGAGGACCCTCTGCCCAGAAGGACAGTGATTGAATATGTTTATTATCATCAGAGTCCATAATCTTGTGAAGTCACCTATTGGGGCCACCCCCTATTCACTGTCTTAGAAAAGGAGATGACAGGACATACCACACCTGACAATGATAGAGGCAACTGGGGGCAGCACATTGGTCACATGCAATCACAGCCTGGGGGAGGGGGACACAGCACACCATGCGAGGCCACACAAGGGCTGACCTTGGAGCTATTCCAGGAGCTGAGTGAATCACCAGGGGCTGTGGGAGGCAGCTTGAGGGTGACATAGGTGTAAGGTGTCCCCTAGCTCCTACAGAAGGTTGTGATCCTTGTTTGAATAATCTCCTGGGCTAGTGGGGAGGTGAAGGCCATTAGGCTGAAAACCAGGTGGAGTGGAGTGGGCCTGGCTAATGGGGGCTAGCCTAAAGGCTAGCCAGATGGGTAGCCTTTCTCACTGGTTGGGGAGGGGCTCACCTGGAGAGAGCAAGGGAACTAACAGGACTGTGGAAAGCAAAGATGTCAACGTAGCCCTTGAATTTGTAGGCCTTCTGATATAATGCTCAGACCCTGTCCCCAGTATCATTCATGACACCCCTGTGAGATAGTTCTATTTCACAGATGAGGAGACTGAGACTGGGTGTGAGCCCTGATCATCGGTTCAGGCTCTGCACCCAGGCATCCTGACTCCACAGCACATGCTTTGTGCACACTGCCCATGAGTGAGAACATGGCAGATAGCAGCTGCTTCTCAGAGCCAGTGTACTGAGTGGGGCTATCTCCAGATGCCTATGGAAGGCCTTTGCCCTTTTCGGGATAGAATTCTCTGCAGTTTTGCCTCTAGTTGGGATGTAACTGGAGAGAACCTAAGGCCCTCTTTGGTACCTATTTATTCCAGAGAGTGGAGCTGGTGAATGGATCTGTGTGTTAAGTCCTAAAGGTCAGGGTACATTCAAGGGTGTGGATGGAGTTGAGCTGACCAGATTGGTGGGGAAACCTGGGTTCCAGCCTCTCCCTTGCTGTGTGGCTGTGGGCAGACTCATCCTTCTATGGGCTCAGACTTCTCAGCAGTAACCAAAGGGGACTGGATAAACTCAAAGGCTCTTTCAGTTCCCTCCTGCCATGAATCTTAAGGGCTCTGCCTCTGGAACGAACAGGCCCCAACCATGCAGGCTGGGGGTTTGAAGGCAGGTGGTAGGAGGGCATTTTTGTTCTTGTAGAGTCGTGTTGACTTAGTCTTTTGGGGTGAACAGAAGGTGGGATGATGAGTGAAAGTTAAGACCCTTCCTCTGTCCTCAGCCCAGCCCCACCTGCCAAGGCCTATTTCCAGAAGGTGCTCAGAGGACAGAGAAGTTTATGTAATTTTGCCATCTGGTTTGGAGCCCTGAAGTTCTCAGCCCAAACCCAGCTCATCAGGCAGGCCCTCCCCTGTCTCTTGGGCCTTGGGCATTTGCTCTGCCTTTTAACTCTTTCCTTCCTCTCCTGTAGGGTTGGAGGACTTTGTAAATATAAATGCCCAGTTAAATTTTAAGTTTAGATAAATACAAATAATTTTTGATGTAAATATATCTCAAGATTCTTTGTACCTAGGACCCAGAATCCATCCACGCTGGAATCTGTCTCCTCCGTCTCCAGCCCCTTGCCTAGGGATAGGAGTGTGCCAGCTTATACTACTGAATTGTGGTGCCTGGGCTTCCATTCACAGGGAAGGGCTGAGACCCTAACAGCCCATCTTGCTGCTGATAAAATAGAAAATAATGACAGCAGCCAAGGAAATTGAGATCTAAGCTCATACAGGGGCTGGCTGGATTTGAACCTAAGTTTTTGTGTTTATTTTGTGCATTCGTGTGTGAGGGAAGCCTCAGAACCAGGATAGATTTACAGAGCTCATAAGAGGATTCTGGTGCAACCCACAGGCTCGTTGCTGTGGGTCAGGTGGCAGAGTTGCAGGGTGTGCTGGGAACAGCGGGTGTACCCTGTTCCTGTCCTGGGCCAACCAGCCCCCCAAGCAGCATCTAGGCTGCAGGCCAGACAGCTTTGCAGGGGGTGTGCACATCCTCATGACTTCCCTTTTGGTGGCCCTGGTTGCTCCTGAACCATCTGCTCCTTAGCTGGGCTTGCAGATGCATGGCAGAGACTTTTCCTTTGGCATTGGGCCTTTGAAGCCAACTGGAAGAGTGGGAACCAAATATTAGGGAGGTGAAGACAGGCTCCTATGTGGGCACTTTCCAAAATTCCACTTGAAGCTCGATGACTTCCAGAAATCTCCACTAAAATTGGAGGGGGGTGGGGTTGGGGGGGGCATGTACTTTTAATCTCACTTTAGAGATGAGGCTAAATTAATTTCTCTGAGATTATACAGTGCATTGCCGGAGAGCAGGTACTCAAGTCTGACTTCACACCTACTCATCATTCTGGACCTACCATCCCTCATATCTGCAGCTCTTCCTTAGAAGCACAGATTGAAAGCAAAGTCTTGCCCTGGATGCATATTAGAATCACCTGGGGAGCCTTAGCCCTGCTCAGGTACAACCTCCAGAAACTGGTGTAATTGCTCTTGGTGCCTCCTGGGCCTCAGTGGTTAGTAAGAGCTCCCAGGAGCACCACTGAGGAAGGAAGCAATGGCATCCGCTTCCCAGACTTTACTGCACATCAGAATCATCAGGGATCATCAGGGATCTGTGAAAATACACCTGGTTCCCTCCCCAGACATGCTGATTCAATTAGCATAAAATCAGGAGTGGTAAAAGCTCTCCAGGTGATTCCAATATTCAGCAAAGTTTGAGAAACCATTGGCACAGGATAGAACCTTGCTCCCTAAGTGTGGGCAGCAGACTGGCAGCATCAGGGTCTCCTGGGACCTTGTCAAAATGCAGAAGCTCAGGCCCTACCCTGGACCCATAGAATCAGAATCTGCATTGTAACAGGATTTCCAGTTAATTTGTGTACATATAAAACAAATTTGGCCTAGGGAATGATATAATAAAAGAGCAGTTAAGGCTTAATTTTTGAGTCAATCCCCCTGTTCATTCACTTATTCAGTCATCTCGCTGATAATCACTGAGTACATCCTTGCTAAGGGGTTGCACCAGGCCAGGTGAGGGGCCGGGCAAGTGCACAAAGGCAATACCAGGTCTCTGAGTGAAGGTACAGGGAAGTGTCCTTCTGTCCTGCAGAGCAGAGGAACCATCCTATGGGGTCTGGGATGTTCAGGGCTTACAGAGACTCAGGATGGCTGCAGTAGAGGTGGGCAACACAGGAAGGGGAAGACGTCTGTGCCTTCAGGGGAGCCCGGCTTTAGCTGTGGACAATGAGAAGCCTCTGGAGGCTTTAGGTAAGAAGGAGAAGAATGTCGTGAGTCAGCTTGGCCTTGGTGGTGGAGAATCTAAAAGAGCAGGTGGAAGAACAGGATAGAGAAGACCTGGTGGGACGTTTAGAATCCAGAGACCTAATGGTGGAGGGGGTGGCAGACGGGTTGGAGGGGAGGGCCAGGTCCAGGAGACAGTTGTGAAAGGACCTGGATCTGCAGGGGTTGGGTTTGGGGCAGATTGCACATGGGGTTAGAAGGAGAGAAGATGAACAGGCCCCCAGGAGTGCAGTTCAGGCATCTAAGCTGGTGGTGGAGCACCCCAGTTCAGCAACATGAGAGCTCAGCGGCAGGACAGGCTTGGCCAGGTGGAATGGGCAGTTTTGTATTTGGGACAGGAGCTGAGGAAATTGAGGCTGGATGTAGATCTGGGAGTCAACAGTTCCCAAGGGTTTGCTGAAGCCTCAGGGGTGAATGGAATGACTCAGGGAGTGGGGAGGAGAGACAGTACCTGGGGTCTCATTATTTAAAGGGGAAACTGAGCGAAGAGGAAAAGGGGTCTGGGGGAGGGGGAAGAATACAGCAAAGACAAACTCAAAAGAATGGGTCAGAAGAGAAAACAACACCTGAAAACAAAAACAGATATTCAGGGGAAAGAGCAAGACGCATGGAAGGAAGCGCTGCAGAGAGTTGAGGTAGAAGATGGTGATGGGAAACCATTGGTAATTAGGCCATTGAGTTTCTGAGCTGAGAGGCAAGAGTTAAAAGACACACAGAGAGAAGATATCTACAGTCTGTGCCTCAGAAGTGCTGGGAGGAGATACATTCAGAGCACAAAAAGAGGGATTAATCCTGGAGAGGAGAGGGATGTGAAAGCAGTCCTACTGATGCTCTCTGACAAGGGGCAAAGCCATCTGCTGACAGCCAGGACGATGCCGGGCTGGGCAGCTGAGGAGCCTGGTAATGGAAAGAGGTGGGCAGCTGTGGCCTCCACCTGCCCCCACCTGCAGCAGTCCCAGCAGAGGCGCAGGAGGTGAAGAGAGCGAAGGCGGCCGGTTTCCTTCCAGTTTGGGGATTAGCTAAACTGAAGGGCACAGAAGGAAGACTATCCAGGGTTCTATGAGAACACTGTTGATGCTGTCATCTTTGGAGTCATGTTCTCCTGACCCTTGTCTCAGGAGGCTCAGCTGCAGTGCTGATCACATCCACTCAATGCACCTCTTTCATGGGGATGTGCTGCTGGCTCCCTGGCTGTGCTGCTGGCTTCCTGGCTTCTCTTTCTGTTTAGAAAGAAGACCCACAGGTGCCTCCAGCAGTGTTGCTCTGTGTCCACCCGCCTCGGCGGCTCTAGAGACTGGGACGCAGACTCACCTGCCTCCCACTGACTCCCCAGCCCCTGAAGGAATCAAGACCCTGGGGTTGGAAGGAATCTTGGTGATCAGCTAGTCCAGTGGTTCTCAGTCAGTTGTGACCTTTGAGGACATTTTGGATATATGTGGGACAAAAACAATGATTAGAGGAATGCTACTATATTCTACCTGGCCTCATGCAAGGTACTATTCAGTCTTGCATGGCAAAGATGTGTCCCATATCTTTTTCTTTTGTTTTTTTTTGAGACAGAATCTCACTTTGTTGCCGTTGGTAGAGTGCTGTGGCATCACAACTCACAGCAACCTCAAATTCTTGGGCTCGAGCAATTCTCTTGCCTCAGCCTCCCAAATAGCTGGGACTACAGGCACCCACCACAATGCCTGGCTTATTTTTAGAGATGGAGTCTACTCTTGCTCAGGCTGGTCTCAAACTCCTGAGCTCAGACAATCCACCCTCCTTGGCCTCCC